>CAXKVX010001380.1:0-106081 GCA_964058865.1 Eleocharis quinqueflora
AGAATCAAACAGAAAAAAAAAATTCACGTCTTTGTGCGTTCAAATTAAAAGACTGAAACTCAAATAAATTCAACTGGCCTTTGATTTTCCTTTGAGAGTACTTGACTTGTAGGACTCTAATTTGTCAACAAAACAACAAAATGTCATTCTCTCAGATGACAACACTATAAATGATTTTCATTAAATAGTGGCGGATTCAGGCATGCCTTGATCGTAGATGTGTTTAGTATTTTCTTTTCTTTTGATTAAGACTTTTTATATATATTAGATGCTAGATTTGATATATATATATTTCTAAATATCAAATTTTCTTTTCTGTGAGAACTTGAACTCACGACTTTAATAATAATGATGGTATCACTGATCAATTTAATGTTATTTTAATACTGATGGTATCATTCATACATACTGGATATCAAATGATATTATTTAATAAAATTACGACCCGTCGTACTTTTTTTTTTAACCGTGGAAAAACTTTTACTTGACGAGGAAGATGGCTGCAACATATCTTATATGAGCACTTGTTTTCGTAATACCAGGAAATGACTTTATGCCACAAAGGTGACTGTCAGTTCGCTGACAAAAAAATAGTCATAGTTTTTAGTTTTTTTTGAAACACAGAGGCCTTTAAAAAGGCAGCTTTTTTTGTAATTATAAAAATAATAGTGATAAAAGTAATTAAGGAGTACGAACTTTTCGATCGAATGACCACAACGGTAGATTTTCTACCGTGAGGTCAGTATTTTTTTGCCACACGGTAGATCTCTACCTTGTGGCTTTTGTTTGCTGTTTTTTTTGTTTAGAACATTTATTTAGAATATTGGCTATGCATAGAAAATTAACTACAATTTTGATCATATATAGCAAAAAATTCTGACTATTTAATTATAATTTTGTCTTTTTGTTTTTAGTCTGCACCAGCTACTTCATTTCTATTTTCGTATTATAAATCTGATTGAGTCTAATTTAAAGAACTTTTGGTCAAAATTATAATTAAATGTCCAAAAACTTTTACTACTTATGATCACTATTGTAAATATTTTTTATACATGATCATACTTGTAATACATTTTCAGATGTGACCTTTTTCTTCCTCACGATAGAAAATCTATTGTGCTTACATTTAAAAAAATGTCGCACGATAGAAAATCTACCGTGCGACAAAAAAACTGTCGCACAGTAGAAAATCTATCGTTCTGGCCATTTAATCGAAAAACTCGTACCCCTTAACTACTTTTATCACTAACATTTTCATAAAAAAATATTCTGCTAAAAAGGCCGCCTACTTCCATAAGAAAGCAAATATTTTTTACAAAATTTAGTAGTAGGAGATCTATACTTACTAAAAAGTTTTAATCTTGCCATCAGGCAGGACTCAGGAGTAGTAAAGAAAACAATTAATAGTCATAGTTAAATTACATAATTGTCATAACCTTTTTTACAGGATGCAACTTTCCAAACTAAGGATTATTCCGAACTTCGACTTAAAAGAACACAATATTTACTAAGACTATACTTTCAATAAATTATGTAGAGTAAACTTTATATTTAATTAAAAAAAATTGAACTTAAATTGTTTTTCAATTTGCTAATGTACAATGATAAGAATAAATAGCCAGACAATATTCAATTGATCATTCATTTTCAATGAGGGCTATATATAGAGAGAAGGGACCTGGTGCCACTTCCGTTCAGTGGCGGATTCAAATGTTCAGTTAAGCTCGGATACAATTAAGTTCGGACGTTTGAGATCAAGTCCGAATACAAATACACTAAAATTCACTAAAATATTATTAAAAGATAATTTTCACTACAAAATAAAAAAAAATACATTAAATTTTGCGTTTTTTTTAAATCAAGTCCGAACTTGCCCTAAGGTGAATCCACCAATACTTCTATTTTTGGTATGTGATGCCTACCATTTAAGCTAAGTGTACACCATTAATCTAATCGATGTCACTTGTAATTCGACCTTCTAACTCGATGTTCTGATTTCGCCAACGTATACGAGAATCTCGCTACAGTGGATCGCGCCTCGAGCAAAATTGCAGACGATGCCAGACTCTAGGTAGCACCAAAGATTCTATGTCCATTCTATCTCAATCCAGTTGGGGCCTTGGGGGGTATCTATATGTCTTTGCTGGGAAAGCAATGGAATCCCTTCATACAAGGAGTGGTACTAATTTGCTAATCTATTATCTTAAAAGAAAGTTTAGCACCACAAGCATACATGTCTGTATAATAACAAAAGGGTCTCTATGATGAAAATGACTGTAATGAAATTGACATAGCCAATTGATGATGATTCTAATTTTTTTGCATAACTGATTGATGTTGTTGTTTAATCAGAAAAAATAAGGAAGTGGCACACAAAACTTCAGTGTGAGTATATTGTTTATGTCAAAACAACACAATTTTAGTACAAAGATGATTAATTAGACTGCCTATCAACCCAATTCAAAGACTAGTAATGCTTGCTGTGTTTTAGATATTTTTGAATGAAGATCAGGAATGACACTAAAATTTGTGACCTAGCAGCAATGGAAATATCAAAAACAGCTATCTACTGTTCTTTTCTTCTTTTTAACGGTTTAAAAATTAAAAATCTGCCATTCTCAGTTTCTCACGACAATTAATATCATTTCTTGTTCATTTGTTTTTCAATAAAATAGTTTCACGCGTAGGGTTTAGACATGACCCAACTTTTCAAATGAAAACATACAAAAGATATTTTATTTTGAGGACTCAAATTCTCCCGATTTTTGTGCTTTCTTCATGTCTTCAAATCTTGATAATTTATCAAGAAACAACAATAAAATTAGAGATAAATTAAAAATGGTTAATATTTTGAAGGTAAGAAACACAAAATTATAGACATGTGAACCCTCTTTTTATTCCAAATATGTTAATTTATTTGTACGTATTACTTTTTAGACACACTAGTGAGTAGTGAATAAGAGCAAGAGAGAACGTCACAAGTTCGAAATTTAACTAGAAAAGTTTAAATTTGAAAGATTTGACCTCCATCTTTATCTCAATAAAAAGAATGGGACCGCATGGCCCGAAATTTGAGATTATAGACAAATAAAAATGCAAAAACACCACTATAGAAAAATTCGAACAGAAATCACTAAAATAGACAGTCCGCCATCAGAGATGGCGGACTGTTCGTCCTCTAACAGAGATAGCGGACCAAAATAAATCCCACCAATATTTGATTGAATACAAGCATGACCATTTTTAGTTCAAATATGGGTGGAGCTCATTATGATCCACTATCTCTGTTGGAGGATGAACGGTCCGCTATCAAAGATAGCAGACTGTCTATTTTGGTGATTTCTACTCAAATTTTTCTATAGTGATGTTTTTGCATTTTTATTTGTTTATAATGAAAAATTACGGCCGCATGTCACTGCTATTGTTTGAACATAAGATTGTTAATCTACTGGAACAACCATTTATAAACTCAATAACCTCTTATGTAAATTAAGAAATAAATCATGTATAATGCTTCTTTTAATGATTCTTCAGAATCAGATGAAAGACGAGGAATATCGAGCTTGACCACAGTACAGAAAATTGATCATTTTGCATTTTTATATGCTATATATTTTTTAATAGAAGAAATAAATGACATGAAATACGCGCATATGTAACAAAACAATACAGTAGCAAGCAACCTTGGCGAATTGTTGACCCACTGGGTCAATTTTGTAGGCTAATTTCCATTCTAGAATTATAAGTTTAAGCTAGTACCAAGGTTTTCACATGATACATCATTACATCATACATCAAAGGTGGAGTATACGATGCTCCAATGAAAGAAAATGACAACCACAACCAGAAAGTATGAACAAGTTCTATGAATCTATTTAGTTTGGTTTTCAAAATTAATTTATTTTAAATTAGAGAAAGTGTAGTCATTTTAAGAACTTTGAAATAAGTAACATACGAACAAATCTAACACTGAACCAACACTGTAACTAAACAGCTGTTAGCATAACCAAAAAAGAATATTGGTATGGCGTGTATCAATACTGTAGCATTAACCCAACCCAATAAAAATGATGCGGTACTATCGCATTAACTGCACAAAAAGTATGAAATTCCATATTAAAACACAAACAATAAGAATGACAAAAAATAATTTGGCAACTAGGTGAGCAAACAAGTTCTATAATCTTCCCAAAATGAACAAGGAAAAATATGAACAACAAGATACAAAGTTAGCTAGAAAGATTAAAAACAAAATTAACCTTTGAATTATACTTCTGAAGTGCTGATGAGAACTTTGGCAGGCATGCCAGCTACAGTGGCGGTTTCGCATATCAAATCAGTTAACGCCTTAATTAGAGATTTCGGGTCAAATATTACCCCAACATTGCGGTCATGAATAGAGTCAACAGAAACCTGTTAAAACAGTTTACTGAAACAAATATAATTGTTGTGCAATAATAACATCTACCCAACATAGCATAACAAATAATAATGGTAAATCAACAAACTATAGATTCAATGAACTTTTTTTAAGAATCTTCATGACAAACATGGAGACGAATATGGAGACGAATACAGTATGAGCTACAATTCGACCAACAAGTCAAGATAAGAGAAAAGTGAACATACCACATGAAAGATTCCTTGAGAAGCTAAATTATCAATATCGACAGGGACTTGACCATCTCTTGGAACTAATATAGCATTTATGTAGTCACTAGGCTGTGTAAAAAAATATGAAAAGTAAAAGAATAGAGAATATTAGGGAAAAAAAAGAAGAAGAAAAGGAACTATACTAAGAGTTCGAATGTATTATTGAAATCTAGGACCACAGGGAAAAGTTCCTAACACAAGGTATTTGTCCTTGAAGAAAACTGCACCAGTAATAAGATGGGTACCATTTTTATTACTGGTATCAGCCCATAAAAATTTTATTAATGAAAGAAATTGAACATCAGTTCTTTCTTTCTTTCCCTCTTATTGCTATAGAGCATCCATGAGATGATATTTATCATTACTGATATGAACTATGTCACGTGCACTAGTAAGGTGCATCACCATACACCGCAGCACCTTTTGAAGTGTCATGTCAAGACATAATCACATGAAGTGCTATATCAGCAAATGGAATAACTAATTTGAACCAGTACAATAGTTCAGATGACAAATGGAACAATTATACATTTCATTCACCAACTTTTCAAAACAAATGAAAAAGAAAACAAACAACAACAACAGAACCTTTAGTCCCAAAAAAATGAAAAACAAAAGAGAAAAAATTTCTAATTATGCTCATTGCTCAACTTACAAGACTATTCAGGCTCTTGTTAGGAGCTCCATAAGTCCGGTTCAACGAATCAGTAATTGCAGTTACAAATCCAGAAGCAGACAAACCTGCTGTTTCCCTATCATGCGTGCCATTCAACAGAAGTACCTTACCATAATTCAAAAATTCAGTATATGTTATTTTGTTAGTTTCAGTATATGTTCTTCTTTTCTTTTGTAAGTAGAACCATCAGCAAAATTTGTACCTTAGGAATGGATCTTGAAGAGATGATCTCCCCAATGCCTTGTAGTACCTAATGACACCTTTACTATTAGTACAGTTCACATTAGTACTTGGTGAAAAGGAAAAAAATTATTGTCGTTTAGCCACTAAATAGTACGTTTTTAATGCAATGTTATGTCATTCGATCGAACATCACGCTTAAGCCTACATTCAGCCCTTAAGGTTGCCCCAGTTAGCCTCAGTTGAGCAAAAATAAGCATCTGCAAATTAATTGAATAAAAAAAGTACCAGTGATGGACAAATAGAAGTAAAAAGAGATCCCATGCCATATACAATGCAATCAACCTTCTTTAGCTGCTCAAGTACCATAGGATTAGCAGTTGGGAATACCTACATACAAAAAAGCCTAATAAAATACAATGATGCGACTTATATAATCAATCCAATTCACAGCACAACCCATGGGCAAAAAGGGCTTGATTTATTTAACATTTTTCTCACATAATGACATAACTCTTAGTTTACCTCAATTTAGCCTTAGTGTTCTCGACTAATAACCAAAAAAAAGGGAAGCAAAAAAGGAGCAACAGCCAAAACATGGCCTAATTATCATTATGCCAGTACCAATGCAGGACAGCTGGTATCTAACTGTCCATAATGACACCATGTCTCAGTAGAAATCATCTAAATAGCACCAACCTCATGTAACAAATTGCTTCCCTCACTTGACATGTAAAAGACGTGTTTAATTCTTGAAGGCAATGCAGAACAAGAACTGTAAGCCTTCAAACAAAATTACACAAAGAGAAGTATGAGATGGATGGACAAATAAAGAAAAGATGTGCATACAGCAGAAATGTGAAATACTTGAAATTATTTATTTGAGCAAAGTACCTTATTAATTTGTTCTGTACGGCCATTAGTAGGATGAGAAATTTCATTTTGACCACGTATGATGGCCCCATCCTCGAAAAAAAGAAATGAGGGTTTAGAAACATGTTTTCGACATATAGAGAAACATCAAGTGAATGTTAAGAACAAACCAAACTACCATCACCAACAGTATTATGATAAAAACAAATGAGAAGGGTCACTTGACTATGAATTATCCTGACACATCTAAAACATTTAACACTAAATTTTAGTCCAACATCACGGGCAAAATCTATTGGTGCAAAAAAATGACGAGAAATTTGGTTCTTTCTTTACAGTTCATCAAGTGTTTCAAATTTTCAGTGTCAAATTGACATGCTCTTGATGCACAAAATGCATGGGAATTTAGCTGGTCGGCTATCTATATGTCCAACAACATACCTATAATTTTTCCCAAAATTTCCAACCATATTGGATTAGTTTGAGAAATAAGACCAAAATAATCCATTATCAAGTGATCACTACCCAAAAAATAACATAAAATAAAATAAATGAGGATAAATAGACAACATACCCACAATTCGCAACCCAATGTGAGTCTGTCATTGGTGGAAATTACCGGCAGAATGAGACTTTCTGTGGGAATTTGTGACACACGAGAAAATAAAAATATGGCAGCATCCAGTGACTGAAAGAATATACGAGCCCCGGCAAAGAAAAAATTTCCAATACTGTGCAAAAAGAAATATTAACATGTCATGACTAAACTCGAAACATCAAAAGATAAGATTATATAGTCAACAAAAATTCCAGCCCTGCCCTCGCCACACAAGAGATATATAATTGTAGAAACAAAAATATACAGCTTCACAGCACCAGAGCAAACAATTGGCACAAAAATAATTTTGCAACTTTGAGAAACTATGTAGCGGATATATTAACTAAACTAAGGTTTTTCTATTCACCTTAGGAGGAAGCATCACCTGCCATTGCTGAAGCAAAAAGATTCATCACACCGTCTCAGGATCTGATAAAAGATATTCATATTAAACCAAACAAGAGTGACTTTTAGGTCCTCAACAAAAATAAAATATTTCATCTATAGAATGTTAGTGTTCTCGAACTATCCTAATGTACATAATAAGGTTAAAAGCATACAAATATAACAATTATGAAATCAAAGAAAACTGGACTAGTGGCAATGATTGAATAAACAATTAATCAACAAAAAAATACCTGGTTTTGAAAATACACAAGAAATGCACGGATAGTCTCTCTATATGGGCGTGACACACCATCCCATAAAGGGTCTTCACCTTCCACGATCTTGTGCCTAATCAAAATAGTTGGGCTTTAGAATGGCTATTGCATTGATACAATTCATTTATGTACCTCAAGTATTCTTAATTTGTTCAAAATTCCTGACAAATATAATAAAAGGACTCTACATTGAGAAAAGCCATGGCCAAGCAAAATAGTTCAATACAGAAATTGAGACCTACCACTCCAGTTTGGCTTTCGATGGATCAAGGGACAAGCGATGGCCAAGCAACCTCCTGACAGCTAATGCTTCTGAAGTGCTTTCATCTGACAGTCTTAAGCACCTTGACCTTATGTCTCCGACTGCTGGCCCACCTGTCAGGACATGTACATTCTATAGATAATCATCAACAACAACAACAACAACAAAGCCTTTGTTCCCAAACAAGTTGGGGTAGGCTAGAAATGAAGCCCATATTGAATTTTATTTCCATAAGATTGGCCGAATTTTTACGTTGGCTCGCCAAGCCTATCACAACCCTCCTCCTTTCCGGGCTTGGGACCGGCTATGTATAACATAGGCGAAGTTACATTCGATAGATAATCATATATTAAAATTACTAGATTAACAGGTCATATGTCTGTACGCTACCAGAGTAGAGATCTTATTAGTAGCCTGTCAGGTTGCCTGGAAAAGTATGGAAGCAAACACTTCAAGAGATGAGAACAATTGGGAGCTAATATAAATTGATGGGTTTGTTTTACTTTCCTTTGACCATCCTTTCTTGTATTTGAATTCAGGTAAAAAAAAAGGCTGAGATTAGGTCATGCAGGAGCTAATCATGAATGCTGATACCAGGAAGTACCGGACAGTACGTAGTATGTACCACTCCTGTCATCACAAAGTCTCAGTAAGAATTTAGGAGTAATAACTTCAAGCCTTCAAGGAGAAGACTTCAGTAAATAGGTAGGAATTGTAATTCCGAATCTAATTGCAGAAACATCCTTGATAATTCCATAATGCGTTTAGCATATTATTTTGCTAAACATAAGAAATTAAATTACCAAGCACCCGGACAATCTCTGCTGTGCTTCCACCGTCATCAGAAACAGGCAACACATGTGCAACTCGAGTTGTTACTTTTTTCAGTTCTTCTACCACGCCATTAAATGCCGTTCCACCTGATTAAAGACATCAGAAATTTAAAAAAATCAATTAAATGCTGTTACCAAACACTCTTAACAGTTGTCCGTGTCACATTATCTATCTTAACCACACAAATTACAGGAGTATGAACCAATCGGTCTCAGATAAATCAGAGAGAGCTGAAACAATTACCTGAGAAGACGAGCAGAGAAGGGGAGGAACAAGGCGTAGGGTCGTTGCAATGCGCCGAGGCCATGAAGGAGAGCCGCTTGTAGGATCTTCTCAGTCTAGTTTTGTAGAGGAGAGATCTAGAGAGGGGGTTTGTTGCGACGAAGAAGCGAGAAGAGGGAGAATCTGGAAGAGAGATTGTAGGAGAGAATCCGTGCGCCATTTCCGGTAGATGGTTAATTAATTAATTTCATTAAGTACGCCTTTCTGTGTCGTTACGTATGTTTAGAGATGGAGAATTTTCTGGTCGAGAGGAGGCGATGGGAGGGATTCCGGATCCGACTCAACGGATCGTGTGACTTGTAAGACACGTGGCAGTTAGCCTTTTTTATTTATTTATCTTATTATTTCTTATTAATTCGTGATTTTTAATGGAAGAACATCTTCTTTTTTGGGACAGGAAAATTCCAGATTTTTTTATAATTATAAAAATGATATTGATAAAAATAATCAATGGATTAAGGTTTTTTACTGAATGATCAGAACTGTATAAAAATTATCGTGCGGCACTTGAATTTACTCTCGACGATAGATTTTCTACCGTGCGACAATTGCATTTTTTAGTTTGAAAATTTAATTTCAATTTTGACCTTGCATTGATAATTAATAATTTTAATTAAATGTTCATATTTTTTACTATTCGTGATCAAAATAGTAATTATTTTTTTATACATGATCAGATTTGTAAATAATTTTTCAAAAAAAATATTATCATTGTTATACGTTAGAAAAATTCACGTGCCTCAATATTAAGGAAAAATATAGAACGGTAGAATTTCTATCACTCTGGCTATTGCATCTAAAAAAATTCGACTCTTTTCTATTTTTCACAAAAATATTTTGATAATTATCTAAAATAAAAAATGCTGAAAATCAATGAATGAAAAGATATTACTTTTATGCCGTTAAGTTCATAACTTTTCATTAGAGAGATGCTTATATTAAATCAATTAAACCATAAATGGATCCTGCTCAATTAATTCCTCAATCTTCATCTCTTTATTTTCTTTTTAGAATTGATAGAATAAACAAGTGACGATAATATCCCAATATGTACGAATAATATGAACATATTATATAAAAATAAATAAGACATTAAAACCATTAAAAATAAACGTACACTAAAAGAATATGGTAGCATCTATAAAAAGAATATGATGCAACTGTGAATTTCATTAAATTATTATCTGACGATAGCATGCAAATTAAGGCCAATTCTTCAAATAAAAGAACAAAGAAAAAACATAAAAAAAAAAATTAAAAGCAGCTCATTTTTCTCTTGATATGCTTGCAATCTCTCATGGTATTTTTTGTTTCCTGAAGTCTCTGTCTAAATTTTCGCTTTAAATGCAACTTATAATTCGTATCGATCGATAGTATTTTCTAACAGAAATCAATTTTGGAATCGTACAAGAGTACTTGATATACAAAATGCAGCATAATATATGTAGCTTCATTGTCTTTTTGCTATTTCTTTTCTACGCCTAAACACTAACTACCGGCAGCTTTCAGTTGCTATCATATTCTTTCTTATTGAAAGTTATGCTTCGCCATGGGTCGAATAATGAAGTGATGCAGAAAAATTGTACACATGCGAATAAGTAGAAGGCAGGAGCTATTTTTGTTATGGTTATCTATTGGCATGTAACATTTCTTATTTGTCCCATTAGATATATATATTGTATAGCTTATTCGTTATAACACTCATGCGTACTTTTGCGTTTAATATCAAATATATTATGCCTATCCAACAATTCATGGTGTATTTACAACCATGATTTCTCTTAAAGGGCTCTTTTCAACTTTCTATTCTGCCAAATAATAATCAAATATAATATTCAATGTTATCTTAACGACGATAAAGACTTGCAGCAGCTTTTCAGCTCCAAACCACATTCGGTTGTCAATATATATTTTGAAATTTGCATCGAATGTATTGTATAGTTCTTTCTAATTATTGCATACCTAGTAATACACAAGGGAAGAGATGTTGTGGTACAGTTTGGTATTTAAAGCAAACCAAACTCATGGATTTTATAATAAACTGATAATGTATACTGCGGTTTTCCGTGTTTCGAAATGAAATTGTTTTTAATGTTTCTTTTTTTCCGACATAAAACCTAAATTTTGTAATGCATGTGAGAAGTGAAGGTGAGAACCGCAAGATTATATCCCAAAAGATAAAGGAGTGGTTCCTCTGCATAGGCAGCATAGGCATAGCAAATAAATTTCATATATCAACTTATTTCGAACATGGATAACACGACTCTGTTATTTTTTGAGTTGTCGGATTCGAAATAAACAATTGAATAGAAGAGAGACATAGAGGATAAACTGAGAGAGAGACCGAGGAGAGCCATTAGGTACGAATCGGACGATGCCAAGCGAAATAACAGTCTTATTATAGCCTCGAAATAATAGCAGATTCGGATGCATAGCAAATAGGTCGTGCATACACGATAGACCGTGCACGTTATACAAGACGTCAAGATCAGATCCAGCCGATGAGAAAAAGATTTTGAGTTTCTTTCTTTTTCATTTCCCCGGTCTTTTAAATTTCACAATTCATTTTATCTTTCTATCTTTTTTATTATTTTTTTATGAAGAAAACATCAAACACCACTGATTTTAATTAATACTGTCTTTTGTAAAATTTGTTAGCTTAAGAAATAAAAGCAAAAGACAATCTTGTTTGGAATTCATATACGGTGTCATTACTCTATATATCATTGTCTGATATATTGAATGAACAGTAAAAAGATTCCCCGCCACGCCACGTGCTGCAGTGGGTCCCACGGAGGAAACAAATTTGTTCAACTCGATGTGGCACAAAACCCATTTCATGGCCCCATTAACTGGTCTTTGAACAATGACTCGATGACTTGTGATTGATTTTGCAAACCTAATTGCACATGAATCTCGTAGATAGTATCTACATTTCTGTTAGCCAAGGAAAAATTCCATCATTCCCTAGAAGGCATGAACTATACATACTGTTGTTCATAATAAGAAGCCTCTACTGAGGCGTAATCATGATTTCACCACTTGGGTACCAAAAGAAAGGAACCAAAAACAACTTTGCAGAGTTGTACCAGCCTCTCTAGTGTTGTTTCGCTCACAAAAACAACATAAAAACAGAAGAAAAACATGGCTTCATATAACTAGGTCAAATAACTCAAGTTTCAGAACTAAAAAGTAAATAGATACCTAAGAAACTGCAATTCCCTCTGTATTGTTAGGTTCATCAAATTGAGACAGTTTGGGCTCTAAGTCAATAAACTTATTAGACATGTTGGCTAGATGAGAAATGCTGACCCGGCCTTCCCTCTTTATATAATCGGCAACAGCTTGCATCTCTTCTTGAGATATGTATATGTACTTTCCCCTATCATCCATCACTCCAGATAACCTCCCTATATATATTTTTTTTAAATGAAACTGGAAAATGTGAGAATTGAAAAGTCTGAATGCCATTTTTTTTATTAACATAAGCATTAAACAGAGTGACAAAAAGTACCCATATCTTCAAGATTTGTTATTCGGTTGATGCAGTCTTGAGTTCGTAGCTTGAATTCAGCTGCAAGGTCCTCCAATTGAACGCATTTTTGTTTCTAGACCACAGAAAATATATAATAGTAAGCAAGAAAGATTGATTAACATTAGAATGAGAAATAAGCAGAATTTATAATTTTTATTTTGTTTTGTGTGTGCTCTGATCCATACAAAATCCTAAAAAGTAGTTCATATCCATTACAAAGCACACACAGTGTTAACCATACCAGACGCTTCAATTTCTTTATTACAGATAGAAACACATGAAGTATATACAAATTTTAAGGACATGAATGAATATAGATTAGCGAGGTTAGTAGCTAATCCAAGAATTTGGGATAGTAGCTAACCAAACAAAAGGCTGGGTTAGTAGAATAGCAAGGTTTGCTCACTAACCCAAACACAAAATAGCACTCTGGAATAGTTGCTAACCCGAGCTAGTGCTATAGTAGCACCAGTCAAACATACCCGAAGGAATAAGTGAGATTGTGCATGTATCTGCATACCTTAATGTATTCAACAAAATCATGGAGCAATCCCTGACCATCATCTTGTAACTCATTTTCGGTAGTTCCCTCAGCATCAACTGAGAAGGCGACTTTCCATTTCTCAAACTCCAAGGCTGCTGCTTCTTCCTCTTTTGCTTTGCGGGCCAGTGCCTCCTCTTCCTGCTGATGCTCGAGTGCTTCGCGCTCCTCATCCTTCCTCCTCCGCATCTCGGCATATCTGTCCTGCTTGGTCTGCTTTGATTCCCGTGCTGCAGCCTCAGCCTATTAAACAACAACAAATTTATAATAATTTCATCTCATCTGATGGCAAAGAAGTAACTCTGTGGAGAGGGGTTTAAGGAGACCTGGCGCTGTGCTTCACGCTCTTGCCTCTTCTTCTCCTTTTTCGTAGAGGATTTGCCTACATATTGCTCTCCTTCTACCTCTTCTTCTTCATCATCTTCACTTGCATCACCAGCTTGTGATATATTAAGAAGAATTTTTTTATCAATATTAATAAGGATTGATTTGATAGAACTAACTATGTAACTACTAATTAACCAACCATCAGCAGTAGAGGTGCTGGGCCCTGCGGCAGCAGCAGGCCTCCTGCGCATACGACGAGCAGCGCCACCACGCACCACCCTCTCCACCTACATAACTAATTAATTGATTAAGGAATTATGGAATCAAATTGAATGACGGAAGTAATTGAGGAAAGAAAGCTAAACCTGGGGAGGCTGAGGTGGTTCTTCTTTCACATGATTCTCACGGCGGCGCTTCAACCAGAGAAGTGGGAACAACGCCGCCACCAACACCATACATATCACCGCCGCGATTATCTCTTGCATCTTCGTCCTTCTTTCTATTTTTTTATTCAAAGGAACTGATTCCCCTCTCTCTGAGATCAGAGAATGGATCACAAGCTGCAATTTTGGCTTGAAAAAGGAGGGAGGTTGAACAAGAGCCAGAGAGAGGAGAAATCCGTTCTTGGTCTGTCTAAAAGATTTTCCTTCTGATGTCTGCAAACGCAACCACAAAAGAGAAGAAAGGCAAAGGGGTTTATAGTCAGATCCTCTCCGATTCAGAGATAACGAAAATCATACCCCTTGCTCGGAGTGCATGAATGATTTACGAGAATTCAATGGAATAGAATAGAATTGGTTATAATTGATTGGGAATTGAATTTTTTTTATCAAAATTAACACGTAAATAATAAGAATTCATTTTAACACCTCTGACAAATAGCCATGAACTTCTTCTAATTTACCAATAAATGCCTCTCAATCAAAACTAGGTTTTACTCAGAAAAAAGGAAAGAAAAGAAAAGCTATTTGATGGAGGCAGAAGATGCGTACGACTAATTAGTCGGAGGTCGAGGATAGAGCTGAGATCGCCAACAGCAGGCCGAAGAAGAATCGGAAGGAAGAGGGGCAACCCGATCAAGGGAGAAATTGAATTCTCGCCAAATACCTACCTTTTCGAGTTGGAGGGGTTGCGACTGTCCCGATCAAGGGAGAGGAATGTATTAGTCAATAGTTTATTTGCTTGGAGAAGAGAGAGAGAACGAAGTCGATGAAAGGCGGTGACGGAGGATCCGATTTCTAAGTTACTCTATTTTATATTACTCTTGAAATAAAATTTATAAATAGTGTATAATTCATAAAAAATTTCAATTGAAAATAGAAGAATATAAAGAGAAACATAGAGCAATAATCATCAAGAGACACATAAAGACAATATCCATAAAAGAAAATGCATATAAGAACACGAATATATAAAAGACAAGTTTTTAACGAATGATAGCAAATTACAACTTTTTAAAAGATAAAACTATTTAATATAACTCTCATCCTCTCAACACCTAAGGATTATCATCTTCATGCAAAGGACGCCAAAAGTCATATCTCTCAATCCACGATGCTTGATATTGCTCTTGAAAAGCATCAATCTCATCCAATCTTTCATACACCTCTATAGTATTTCATGTCATGCAACGTGAGATCATATAATTATTACGAAAGTTGTTGCACTCATTCCAAGGTAAATCTTGTAGGTTGAGTAGGTATTGGAAAGGTATTGGCTTGTTGTTTCGATTGAGCTTGAGATTGAGGTTGAGGTTGAAACAGGGGTTGAACATATATATTCTCCATGGGTTTCGATATTGAAGAACTAGGTGGAAGATGGGATGAGCTAGCTTCCTCTCTTCTTCTCTTTTTAGGCACTTGGTTATTCATTGGAGGATCAAAATATTCATCCGGATTGTCCCATTGGCTTGGTACCGCATTGGGTGCTAAAATCCATTGATTTTACCTTATATTTCTTACTTGGTTCCCAAAAGCACCCTTCTTTGATCCACCCGATTGAGTCTAGTATGTCAATAAGGTTTTCGGGTTTAAAGACCGGTTGGTTATTTCTAGGAATCCTTAAACCAACATGTGTCATGATTTGGGTAAGGAGATGAGGATATGGTAGAGACTTGGTTGTATTGGTTAAAACAAACCTCATATGATTCAAGATGATGTATGAAATTTGGACAACCTTGTCAAAACATATCAAATGTCGAAGTAGATACATGGCATTCATCTCCAAATTAGTTTTGATTTTGCTTTTAAGGGTAAGGATATTGTTAATGAATAAAAATCCTAAGTGATAAATGGTCAGAAAATGGGTGATGGTAAGTTTTTGCTTCTTGTTGCGTGCATTGAACCAAGTTTTGTATTCAAATTCATCGGGATCACTTGGCCAAACCCTAAATGGGTACACCTCTCCCACATTTGAGATATCAAAGACTTCACAAATGGTATCAATGGTAATTGATATCTCTTGTCCACATATGTAGGTTGTAACTTCCCATGGTTGGCTTGTAGGTCTCATATTTGCATAAAGTATCCAAATGGCAACTCTTGATACATAAGGTCATATTTTATAATTGGTTGTCATTGCCAAAATCCAATATAGTCCCGAACAATAAACCAATGTTGGCCATTTAACCTATTCTCATCATTTGTTTTAAAGAAGTAAGACTTTGATATCCTACGGTTTCTTAACTTATTTAGAAAGTTGTTGAAGTCTTTTGACGTTCAGAACAAGAAACCATTCGTAGAGGAGATCTCCATAGGATTTTGTCTCCATATGGACATTGGGTTCTTCTTGAGGTGCCTTTTTTTTCTTTCCTTGTCCGTAGTGATCATTCAAAACCTGTAGCCCGGATCCCTCACCTTCTCCAATCTGAACCCTAGCTTGAGTAGAAATGGTTGCATTTTTTGCCACCATTTTTTGGGACTTATGAGGTCTTGGTGCCATGAGAAAGAGAAGTGCAAGAATTGTATTGAAAAACATCTTGCTTTGAGGATTGGGGAAGTTATTAGAGTTTTCTGGAAGGGGAGTTGGTTTAGTAACTGCCAGAGAGTAGAATTTCGCTCAAGAGATTACAATTTGAGTAGGTTTTGAGAAGAAGAGGTCTTAAATAGGCAGTTTTAGCCAGGCGTTACAATAACTCGTTATAACAAGTTCCTGATGGGTTATAACGAGTTTTCAGTCGTTACAACGCTTCTCTCACCTTTCTATAATGCTTCAACACATTTAAACCTCTCTAACGGCTAGTTTTGATTTTCTAACATGTTATAACGGGTTACCAACCCGTTGCAACGCCTCTCATAACGCTTGGTCAAATTTTTTCTATTTAATCAGTTATAATTTGTTGTTGTTCTCCAAATTTTTTCTTTAGTATTTATAAGCTCAGTTCAGTTGTCAAATGATGTTCTTTCTCATACAAATGTTCAGATAGGATTGTGACTCGGATATAAAGATCAATTAAGGTTCACAAAACATATAAGTCAATCAGTATAATACATTGAATTATACATCTTCCTACATGACTCCCCCTCAAACTAATATACAAAATGATGATCAAATGGAGAAAGTCTAGTGACACTCTAGACAATGGATTTGGTACCACTTGTGCTAGGAAGTGCAAGTGGTTCCACAAATTTACCTTTTCTAAATCGACAAAAACGTTCATGATGTCCAAATCTCAAACAAAATGAACAAAATGTTGCTTTGTTAAGGTTTCTATGATCATTGACGTTGTTGTTAATTGGTTTTCAATAACTCATCACTAACCTATATTTATCATAAAAGTTTCTTATGTTCTTTGGATGAGATATTGATTGATTAATCATATAGAATTTTCTCTTTTAAACATTGCTATTAAAATTCTTGTAATTGTTCATAGCATTTCTAGGATTAGGTATTGTTTGAAAAGCATTTACAAATTTTTTTCTTTTAAAATTGTTTTCAAGTCTTTTATTCTTGTGTAACTCGTGAAATATACCATACTTATCCTTAACATAGAGTTTTGGTGGTTGAGCTTTATGTTGATTGATAGTTCTATAATCATTTTTAACTCTAAGTTTGTGTACCACCATACTAGAATTAGGTATGATAAGCTTGGTCTTCTTGTTGTATCTCTTGTCATATTTGTAAGCATGATTGTTAGCTTGAAAAGGTTTGTTGTTAGTCTTAGATTGATTTTTAATTTTAGGGGGTTGTTCTTTTACAAATCCAAGATCGATCTTATCATGCGGACCTTGACCAATATACATTTTATCATAGTTAATTTTGGTTTCATTGTTTGATGACTTAACAAACTTAACAAATTTAGAAGCCCAAGGATGTGCTTCCTTCAATTTCTTTTCTTTTTCAAAATTGACTTTGGTCTCAATGTCATTACCTTATTTTGTAGCAATTCAATTTTCGATTTTAGATCATTAATCATAGCATCCTTAGCTTTCAAAGGTTTTTTGGACTCAACAAGAAATTCCTTAAGTTTGTCCAAATTGAAGGATTCTTGTCTTTTATCCAAGTTACAAGACTCATCAACACTAATGTCATCATGAAATTTAGAAAAGTCAAAGACTACCATACTAATTCGGCTAGGGGGCCTCCAATTCTTGAGCGCTTGTAGTCTTGTCCTTTGGTAGAGTTGTTATCTTTTGCGCTTGATCTACCACTTTAACAAGACTCAAATGTTTCTTGATTTGCTTATCACCATCCTTCTTTGCAAGGGATGGATGTCGCTCTATCTTGTTGTTGAGGAGTACTCTTGAAAATGCACCTCTCATTAGAGCTTCTTCTTATTCTTTTGCATAATCGTCCTTAGCTTGGGTCATTTTCTTCAAGATGTGAATCTTCTCCAGATCTGTACCCCTTGTTCATTTATGATTTCAAGCGCAATCTCCAAACATTCCTTGGTTTCTTTCCGATGAGAGCTAACTTGTTGTCCACATCTCTTCCTCCGAGATTTACTTCTTCTTCATCTTCACTTTCTTCGAATTTGCTTAGCCAAGTTGCTTGCATAACTCTCTTGTTAATCTTATTAAATCGTCATTCTTGTGGTCTTCTTCTTTGAGAAAAGATCACATAGCAATTTTGAATGATATGAACTTCGAATTCTATTTCTCATTTCACTAACTTGGTAAGGAGGTCCTTGTCTTTTAGAGAGAACTTGGTGAAGATTTTGGTATATGACTTCGCTCAACTCGAACTTATAAGGTGGATTAAATGAAGATTGAGCCGGTAATGCTAAGGTTTTAGTTGAGGTTGTGCTCTTGACTTCTTTGTGATTCTCCTTGTATGAGCAAAGTTGAGCGTACACCTCTTCGGGCTGATAGGTAAGTCCTTTAGCTTGTAAAGCTTCTGTAGAGCTCACGACGTCATTCCAATCAGGCTTTTTGGACACCATCCTCAAGACTTTACCTACAAAATCTTCATCACAAATGTTAGAACCTACTTCAACGAATTCATTTCTTAAAGATACGAGTCTATGTTAGAGACTTTCAAAAAACTCGTTATCTTCAAACTTCATATTTCTAACTTTGTTGCTAATCCAACCTTTCGAGTCTTTTTCATATGTTCATTCCCTTCATACCTAAGGACTAATGCATTTCATATCTCCTTAGCATTAGAGGAATGTGTGAGAGATAAGGCAATTGACTCATGAATTGAACTTAAGATTGAATTCATAGCATTGTCATTAGTGTACTTAAATTCTTTTGATTCTTTGGTAAGGGTAACACCATCTAACTCATACTTTCGTATCCAACCATCTTCAATTATTTTCCAAAGTTCAAGTAAGCTTAGATAGTTTACCATATATCTTTTCCAAAATGAAAAATTCTTGCAACCTACTCCAAAGACTGGGAGTTCTTTCACAAATTTCAATTGAGTAATATTTCACAAAATGAAGAACTAACAAGAATTTGGTGCTTAGCTAGGTATGAACCTATGTGCTCTAATACCAATTGTTAGAAATTAGGATTGATGCTTAATGCACAAGACTAAAGTCAATTCATAGGCAGAAGCGATTTCAATTCAAGTTAAAGCTTTTAGACCTTAATCACCTAACCAAGTAATAGAGCAAGCAATTTCAAGAACTAATTAAGCAAATCACAAATTTAAGAGAAAAGTACTAAAAAGAGAGAGAGTGAAGAGAGATCAATCGAGAATAAGAAAACACGCTATGTAACATGGTTGGCCTATCAAATCAACTTAGGCCTATGTCCACAGGTCTTCCGAAATAAAATCTTCTTTCCGGACCGATTTCACTATAAACAAGTGTTCTTTTACAAAGTGCAGAGCCGATCTTTGACTTCTTCTACACAAGCAAGTCAATCTTCTTCTCCTAGACCAATGCACAGAACAATTCCACAATACACAGTAAAAAGGTCTGATTGACAACACAATCAAGGACATAAATGCACCACTTGACAACACAAATGTGATGCACCAAAGGCTAAAACTAGCTAAGGGTTTGTTCTCGAATAGACAATAAGAGAATATTAGCTATCCTAATTGCTCTCTAGGTTAGGTAGCTGGAGGAGACTTGAATTAGGCTCTTTTCTGTGCTCAATTGATACTGGGAAGCTTGTAGGAATGATTTGATAGTTTGCTGGTTCGTTTCTGCATCTCTTATATAGGCTGAGCACTTCTTGGGATCTTGAATCTTCAAAAATTGTTCCTGGCGTTACAGGTTTTCATAACGCATCGGGCAAGGCGTTATAACGCCTTGGACTTATGCCTATTTTGCCCCTGTGAAGCTGTCTTGTGAGCCAACTCTTTAGAAATCCGTTATAACGCTTTGCTTACTCGTTATAACGGGTGGTGACCCATTGTAGCGCCTCCTTGAAGCATTACCGTAACGCTTGCTTCGAAAAATTCCTTTAAATGATGTTGTATCAATACTATGTAGGATTTGTCTTTATCATTAAATGATGTTGTAACGCCTCATGGAAGTGTGATTTAGGAGAAAATAATTTCTTTATCTTTTTTTTAAAAAACTTGTTTTTATGCTATGCTCCTCACAAACATTTTTTTAAATTATGTTGTATCGATACTATGTAGGATTTGCCTTGCTTTAATATCATGAGTAGTTTTTCTCATAATTTGCTTTGTATTTTATTATATGATTGCTTGATATATTATTGCTTGTGTTATTATACTTTGCTATGATCTAGGAGGGTATATGCATCAACCCAAGATAGCTCTATGCCTATGTTAAAGGGAACAATTTTAATAAAGGTTTCGATTCAATATCATTATGATCAATTTCCAAAAAGAAAGATAATGATCGATTGAGAGTGCACATGTATCTTATTTTTATTGTAAAAGCACTCTCAAGTTTTGAAAATTGCCAAAAGGGGAGGTTGTTGTACTAACCTTCTTGGTTTGACAATTTGCAAAACAAATGCAATCTAATGTTTATTTGCTGAGAATATGTGTATAGGTACACAACACATGCAAGACAAAGCAAGACATGACAAGGCGATGCAAGAGGAAGCATGTTGGAGCCTTTGGACACTATGACTTGGTCCTTGGAATCATATGATGAATTTTTCTATTTCTAGATTTTTATTTCCAGAGATATCGGATTTGGAATTGAGTCGAAACAAGTCAAAATAATACATATAGATGAATATCGATATATCGATGTTGCTTATCGATATATCAATATATGGCATTCAGTTGGATGACTACGTATAGAAAATCAGAAAATGACCATCAAAGGTTTAAGAGACATATCGATGTATCGATTCATATTGACTAGCCTATTGATATATCGATATACCATATCGATATATCGATATCCCTGCTTAGCAGACTCATTTTTTGCTAAGTCACAAGAGAACTTTTCATGAGAACCGTCATAGTTAAATCACCATATCAATTTAACTATCAATATCAGACCTATGTTGTATACAACTATTTAAGGAGCTGATATCTTCCTACTCTCTCTAAGAAAATTACATACACTCATTCTTGTAATCTGAGAGAGATCAAAGCTTCCTTCTAGCTTTCTCCAACCATCATCAAATCATCTATACTAGAATCAATTGAGAGATAGATTTTGTTAGCTTAAACTCTTCTTTGGTTTGACAATTTGCAAAACAAATCAGTACTAACCTTGCACAATTGAGTTTTGGTGAGTTGCAAGTTTATACAGGTACAATAAGCATTGCAAAGGTCTCACATAGCATGTACAAGTCAAGAAGAGCATGTTGGCATGAAGAGTAAAGGTTTAAATGGGTCGGGTTGGTCGGGTTTCGTATAGATTTTTCAACTCGTTAGATGTCATTCGGCTTGTAGTATTTTTAACTTGTAACCAACCAACCAAAAATAAAAAACCACCAATATCATATTTTGTTTAGGTGGTCGGATTTTGCGGGTTTCTTGGATTTCATAAACTTCAATATTCCACACAATTTTTTTAATGATACAAAGTAAAAGTAACAATTGAAAATAATTTAAATAACGAGCATGGCTAAAATAATATGCATAGTACACCACATAACGTACTATGCACCCATTTGTATTTAATTTGGTCATTAAATTGATATTTAAGTTGCTCAATAAATTCTTCATATCAAAATCTTGTAGGAAATAAAATTTCGTGATTTTTAGAGCTTTCTTGCTATTTTTTAAATATTTTTTAAAAACAGCACAGAAATAGCACTTTTGTAGTATTAAATCTGGACTGTTTTTAAAAAATATTTAAAAAATAGTTAGAAAGCTCTAAAAATCACGAAATTTGATTTCCTATAATATTTTCATATGAAGAATTTATTGAGCAACTTAAATCTCAATTTAATGACCTATATCTATATGCATAGTACAAAATGGAGTGTACTATGCATATTATTTTAGCCATGCTCTTTAAATAACACATTGACGTCAATTCGTACTAAAAGTTAAAATGAAAAAGTTTGAAAAATAATATACATGTAATATTGTGAAGAAAATCAAATAAAAAACTTTATTACTAGCAATATAATAGTCTAATTAAATATAAATGGTCGGGTCGGGTTTTAGCCACATTTTATTCTACAATCCGTACCCACATATTAGATGTCGGGTTCGACAAAATAAAAATCTAACCGACCATAAAAATCAAAATTCGCATTTTATTGGATTGGATTGGTCGGATCTGTCAAGTTAGTCGGTTTGGACTTACACCCCTAATGAAGAGCAAGCAAAATAAAGCTTCACAGAGGCTTGCGTTACAATAACGCACGAAAACCAGTCAAAACGGGTCCCCAACCCGTTAAAAAAGGTCTAGAAGGCATTGTAATGGGTTCCTAAGGAGAAGAGTTTTGTACCAAGCAATGTCTCGGATTTGTCGATTTGCAAAACCAACTCATGAATTTTACAAAGCTTTTGTATTTTGAGAATTATGTAGGGACTTGAATGCAAAAATCAAAGAAGAAACGTTTGGAAAATCCAAGAGATAAGTTGAGAACAAGTATAGAGTTCATCAAGACCTTTCCAACGCTTCGAAAAGACCTAAATAGGAGCTACGGATCAAAGGTAATGATTGTTTCAAGACTGAAGATTCAGATGAACAACCAAAACGCTATATAACGTTTTAGTAAGTTATATAACTTTTCAGATTTTTTTTCAGTTTTGTAACGTTTGAAATAAGCAGAACATGTGTCTTGATTTTGCTAAAATGTTATGTAACATTTCAGAACGTTGTATAACGTTTCGAAAAATATCTGGACAATATAACAGTCGAATTCTGACAGCTCCAACGGTCAAATTCTAGGGAAAACGGTATGTAACATTTTGGACTGTTGTATAACATTTTAAATGAATTTCAGCCAAGAATGCAAGTGTTTCAAACTCTCTATAAAATGGACCATTCACCCTCTTCTTCTCCAACAACACTACCATAGCAAAATCCATTATTTCACCATTGTTGAGCTTAAAACACATAGCCAAACCTTAGCTCAAAAACTCAATCTCATTGTTCTAAATTATTCTAAACTCTTAGAGTGATTGTGTTGAAAGTTTATTATCTTATCATCTATTCGATTGTAATTTTTGTTACTTTGTTTTTCGTTGGCTCGGTTCTCCACTGGTGTGTGTAAGAGAGCCCCAATTTCGAAGTTGTAAATTCACTTGTGTTGTCTAGTGAATCGGCTCGACCTTGTTACCGTGTCGTGGGGTCGGGAGCCCCGGAGACTAGGATCGTCAATATCTGAACTCCGTTAAAATCCTTGTGTCTCTTGGATTGCTTTGTTTGCATTTTCTAAACTCTTCTCTTTAATTTCATTATTAGTTTAGTTTAGAAATTGCTTGTGCTTGAATTGTTAAAACTTGATTGCAATTGTCAATTAGACCTCGGTATTTCTAAAATTGCTTAAAATTAAGCCCTCCGGTTCCAACAAAATGGTATCAGAGCAATGTTGAACTTGCTAATTAGAGTAAAATTTAATTAGAAGTAAAGGTCCAAAATGGCATCCCCAATTCATATCGAGAAACCTCCAATATTTGATCAAAAATGTTAAAACTTTTCATGTTGGAAATCATCAATGACACGTTATTTGAAAACAATTGAGATTTGGGATGTGGTAGAGATAAAAGAAAATTGCAGAAATAAAAAGAGGAAAAATCTCTATGCCATTAGTATCCTACTTACCTCTATTGATGAGTCCATATTTGAAATAATGGATGGAGTTGATTTTGATAGTGCCTTTGAAATTTGTAAAACTCTTCTAAAACATTTTGACTGTGAATCAATTTCAAAGGAAACCGAGCTAACCTTTCAAGAATCAATTGTTATAAATTGTAGTAGAGGAGAAGCTCCATCAAAGGAGGTGGAGGATGAACCGATGTGCTCCAATAACAACATAGCCAAATCAAAGGGAAAATCGGTGGTGCAAGACGAAGAGTTGGAATGCACAACTTCATCTTGTCGAGCTAGCGAGGTAGACTCAACCTCAAATTTAATTACTAGGGTTAATGAAACTACAATATCTCTTATAAATGAAATTGAAAATAAAATTGAAGTTCAATTAAATATGCATCAATTAGATTAAATAATCCTTGTTGTAATGTAAATGCTCAAAATGACACAATTGAGGAGTTGAACCACATGATTTTTGAGTTTGAGTTCAAGGTAAAATGTTATGAATAAAAATTGCAAGCCTTGAATTGGAAGTGAAAGATTGTCAAAATCAAGAAAAAGTTATTTATAACTTGAAATTAGAAGTACAAAAATAAAAAAACTGAAAATGAGGTTTTAAAATCTTCTAGTGCATTAAAGGGTTGCACTAAAATTGATTTTAACAAGTTATATGAGAGACAAGGCCCGCATGACAAGTTGGATCTAGGATACAAGAGGATTTTACCCTCTTCTTCAATATCCAAAACCTCTAAAAAGCCCTAAAATCAAGCGGCCACAAATTAAAAATCCAAAGGGCAAAAAAGCAAGGTACTAAAATAAAAATGCACCAGATTATGCCTTTAGGTACCTATACAACAAAGGTAATTACTCCAAACTCGAACCGGTTCTAAGGTACTTCAAACTACCATGGTCCAACAACGCATATTATAAAGGACCACATGGTTGGAGTTATGAAATTAAAATTCAAAATCTTGTAAACCCTTGTGCACAATATAATGAAAAACTGAGAGTTGTTTTCAAAAACTCATATGGCTTAAAACCACACAAGCTAAATTTCAATTGTTCACATAAGCCAAAGGGTCGTTATACCCATTTTGTCAAGACCAATGAAAATACACAAACTTGTGCATTTTGCAATTATTGTTGCAAAATGGGTCACATTTTTTTAGAGTGGACCCTTAGGAAGGGAAGCAACAATCAAATGTTGTTTGGGTGCCTAAAAGTCTAACTTAGTGGGTTTAAAATTTTCCCCCAATATCAATTGCCATATATTTAGGAGGAGCAAATAAAAAGAATTGAGCCCTATTAAAGCGAAACATACATGTAATTTGGTTAAGCCCTAAATTTCAAAACTCACTTCCGTTAAAACTCAAAACTTGTTATCTAGGACTAGCAATCAAATTTATAAATATATATAAGCTAAATTGCAAATATTGAGGGCGAGCTTGTTGCTCAAATTATAATTACGCATAAATTGAGGGAGAACTCGTTTTTATACAAAACTTTCCTTTTATCGATTTCCAAAAGAGGGAGAATGTGGGCATACCCGGGCAAAATAACAAGTGTCTCAAATTTTTTATTTTGCTCTAATGCACTTAGGTTTTGCAAATCGTCAAAAAGGGGAGATTTTTGTACCAAACAATGTCTCGAATTTGTCGATTTGCAAAACCAACTCATGAATTTTACAAAGCTTTCGTGTTTTGAGAATTATGTAGAGACTTGAATGCAAAAATCAAAGAAGAAACGTTTGGAAAATCCAAGTGATAAGTTGAGAACAAGTGTAGAGTTCATCAAGACATTTCCAACGCTTCGAAAATGACCTAAATCGGAGCTACGGTTCAAAAGTTATGACTGTTTCAAGACTGAAGATTCAGATGAACAGCCAAAACGTTATATAACGTTTTAGCAAGTTATATAACGTTTCGGAAATTTTTGTCAGTTCTGTAACGTTTGAAATAGGCAGAACATGTGTCTTGATTTTGCTAAAACTTTATGTAACGTTTTAGAATGTTGTATAACGTTTCGAAAAATATCTGGACAATATAACGGCCGAATTCTGACAGCTCCAACGGTCAAATTCTAGGGCAAAATGTTATGTAAAGTTTTGGACTGTTGTATAACGTTTTAAATGAATTTCAGCCAAGAATGCAAGTGTTTTAAACTCTCTATAAATGAGGGATTTTAACTTTGTATTCAAAACAAGTTTTCTTGTGGTAATGCCTCTTAGTTGTTTCTAACCTAGGGTGTCTTGTAATAAAGCCCTCTACATGTATTAATCTTAAGTTTGTTGTAGTAATACCTTTGGGTTGGTATAAACTTATTTATAGGTTTAACCTTCTTAATTATTGTTCTTATACTTAAGTTAGCATTGTCTTTATGTTTGGAGTATTTGTTGGAGGAGAATATTTTGTCATATCTAAAAGCATGATTATGATTCTTTGATTTTTATTGTATTGGCGTTTGGTTATCTTTAGTTGGTACACTAACTTCAACACTAGTAGGTTCAACTTTTGAAACAATTGTTTCTTCATATTTAGACTCAAGATGACTTAATTTTGATCCCAAATCACAAATTCTCTTTAAAAGCACTTTAATTTCTTCATTCTTCACATCCAAACTAATTTTTCTTTATCATACTTAACTCTAAACTCATTTTTACTATAGATAGTTTAATCATCATAAAAGAGTTTACTATTCTTGGCAATTGAACTAAAATCTAAGCTACTTGAGTTTAGATATACATCTCCTTGCTTGTTAGATGATGAAGATGTCATGATTTCTTTTTCTTCGAAGTATTTCTCATTGATCCTAGTGAAGATTTGAGTTACTTCTTCATCCAAAACTTCTTTTGCTTTGCTTTCCAAACCTTGCTCTTTTGCGATGAGGTCCTTCTCTTTCTCCAAGATGGTCGTAGCTTCATCTTTATGAATCACTACACTTAGATCACTCTTGTTAGAACTAGCATCATTAAATGCATTATCAAGAATATGTCACATTCAAATGCAATATTTGAATCAATAAGTATTTCACCAATCGACTCTTCTACAAAATTCAATATGAAATAAGAAGCATAACTATTATCTAGAGTCATAGATGGTGAATCTTTACTGGCATAAAAGACTTCTTTGTGAAGAGTGTATAAAATATCATTTTCCTCTAAATATTATTGCATTGTTTTTTTTCAAGATTGAAAGTTACTATTTCGCATAAGCTTTGGAGGTTAAACAATACTTGTGTCAAGGCTCAACTTGGTAAAATTAGCTTGGTATAAACATTTATGCTCTGATACTAATTGTTATTTTGTAATCCTAAGGTCAAATACGAATGCAGAAGAGTTTTATCAATTTCAATTTAAACTTTTAGACCTTAATCACCTAGCTAAAATCACAATTAAGCAAGTACTGAAAGCAATAGAGCAATTCAAGCATAATGTGCAAAGATAATAAGAGAGAGAGAGTAAAGAGCAAGAGAGCAAAAGAACACGCTATGTAACGTGGTTCGACCTACAAACAAACTAGGACTACTCCACAGGACTTCCGAATCCAAAATACCTTCTGGGACCAATTTCACTAGATCACAAATATTTTTACAATTACAGAATCTATCTTAGGTTCCTAACAACAAGAGAACCTATTCTAGATTCCAAATCCTTCGTAAGAGGCTACACCGCTCTACAAAGACTAATCGTATGATTGACAACACAATTAAAGACAAAGATGAACTACTTGACAACACACATAGTTCACCCAACTAAAACAATCAACAAAGTTTTCTCTCGGATTGACAATTAGAGAATTGGATATCCTAAACACTTTCAAGATGTGGATGCTGAAGGAGAAGGCTCTTTTTATCTTTCTCGTGCTTGTAAACTTGGGGAGGGCTGTCTTGATGTTTGTGGTTCGTATTCCTCAAGTATATATAGGTTGGACACATCTTGAAGTCCTAAAATTTTGAGCATGGAGGCTTGCATTACAGAACCAGTTGAGAGTGTTTAGGATAGCTAATTCTCTTCTTAAGTTGCAAAAAAGATATTTTCTCTTTTTTATTTATTAGAGATGTTTGATTTTGCAAATTTAATTTATTTGTTTATGGAAGACTAACTCCTCCATTTAGGAGTACGGTTGTAGCTTGAGTATTTCATTATGTGTGTTTAAATTTATTTGAATTATATTGTTGATTTATGTGTTGATTTATTTTGTGTGTGGATTATATGTGATACTATAGCAATGATTTGGTAATCTTTAGATTCAGATTTTTGACAAATAATGATAATCAACTTCATAATGTCCTTACGTTTACCTAAAGGATCAGTGATGGAAGTTTGAAGAGAACTACGAGAGTTTGAAGAAGAAGCGGTTTAGTCTTTGCGTCTTTTATGTAATAACAATATAGATTATAAAATTTCAATTTTCAAATATGTGATGTTAATCCACCGGTTTAGCTGCTTTCAGCAGAATACCAGCTGTTTAAGGTACCAGTACATATTTAAATCTTCTAACAGCCTCCACACGAGACACTGAGTTCGTATATGCTGCTATAGGTGTGCATGTTTTTTTTTTATTCATTGTTCGTAGACTTATGTGTGCTTATTGCCTACGGGTCTTCTTGAAATACAAAAATACAAACACAAAAACAAGATAAACCTGAAAGTAATGTATATATTTCAGTCAACGTCACCTTTTACATCACTTGTTACAAGTTGCAGCAATGCAAAAATGAAAATGATCGAAAGAGAGAAGACAAAGGTGCATTGTCAGGTAAGCCGATGACACTATTCCCTTCTGCCATCCACATACGGAATTACTACCAGCATCACATCATCTATATGTTGTAGAATAGCCTGTGCTTCCACTACCTAACATATTTAATACTACAAAAACACTACATTTGCTCCGGGAGTTTGAACTCCAACATTTTTCAGGTACCAGTTATTTTCATTGCTCTTTCAGATTTTCATTAGTATAAGAACACAAAAAGAATGAGCTGTAATTTTAAGCAAGAGATGGTTACTTTCCATCACAACCTGATCATTTCAAAAGGTCAGATTTTGGTCCTCTTTAACTTTTTAATGACATTGAAAATGTACTAATGGCACATATTTTCCAAAACAATACATCTCAATTGTCAATTGTATAGGAGCTGCATGAAATTGCAATAATAGTAACTCCACAGGAAGAATAAACAAAAATGGTAAACACAAACCCATTCATGACCGCATTTGACAGGGAATAAATAGCTTAAGACAAGCCAACTGATAATGACTGCACAACAATGTCAACAAAAATGAAACTAGAGCTACAAACGACTTTTACAAGGAGAAAGTTTGTTAGAAACAATGTGTAATAATGAAACAACACGGTCAACTAATCTGGAACATCAATTTAGAAAACAAGTTGGTCACTAGCAGAAAATCAACAAATGATGAGGAGAATTCAAAACATATGCCGATCTGTAATTGCAACTCTAATTGATACTTATCAACCCAAACTCCACAACAACAACAACAAAAACAGCAACAACAATAGCAACACCAACGGCAACAGCAGCAGCAACATAACAACATAGCCTTTAGTTCCAAACATGTGAACAGACAAAACACAACTCATGAACAAATTATTACCAAAAGAACTGAAAGCTTATGCAGTGTAAATCCTCATCTGCCAGACAAGTACATGAAATAGAAGTGCAACGACACAGTCGTTTCTAGCTTCAATACCATGCCTCTTAACTCTGATACTTCAACTTCGTATAACAAAAATAAAGACGGTTTTTAAGTACAACCGTTCAAGTATCTTAGCTTACAATTTGATAGTGCTTTTATCTTCAAAGAGAATCTGGTATACAATGTTTTACGATTCCATGACATCAAAAAAAAAATAGAATTGTGAGATCAATTAAAAAATTTCATAGAAGGAACTGTATTAGCAGTGCTTGCTTATTTTAGACACGAGGACAAACAGAAAATTGTACCAGAATCAAACACAATCATGCAGACATAAGCACATACAACAAAGAAACATCTGCATACTCCCAAGAATTGTATTAAAAAAAATAAACCAAACATGACAGACTTGGTCTTAACACAGTTCCCATTTTCCTTGTTTGATTTTTTTAATAGAGCAAACAATCTAAAAATTAGACAGTTTTATAAGGTTAAATTGGGGAATCCAATATAGCAGTTCTGCATTGGTATTCTATAGTATCAACTCCTATTTGTGTGATTAAGCTCAGTTTCAGCCAGTATCTGCCTTTTGTCTTATTTTTTATACCAGGCCATTGGTCCCCAATTGTACTGTCTCAAAATTTCTAATTGCAATAATCCACATATTACGACAGGGAAGCATAACAGCCCAATGTTAATACAAGAAAAGAAAGAAAATAGAACAATGCATAGATTTAGCATCAAGTGACAGAATTGAAGAAACATAAGAAAAGAAAGAAAATAGAACAACGCAAAGAAAGAAAATAGAACATATCGTGCATGAGCATTCATATTCTAATACAATTAAATATGATATAACTAAATGCTAAATGATAACACACAATCATTCAATAGATAATTGGTTTGTGTATAATTATCCTCTTAAGAGCGAACTATTCAAACTTCTATTACTTATGAAACCATCTGATCCATGAAAGCAGAGACACTTCATAAACTCCAAGATTGCATTTAATATACCTGAATCAAGTGAGGCATTACAAAAACACTTAAAATACCACTAATGCTTTAAAACGAAAAAAATGATTTTAATACAGAGTCGATGATTGTTGTGCAGTTCTTTTAGTTATACACTTATACTACAAAATTTACTCATATAGAACAAGAAATGAGTGCTCAATTAAGATGTGCAAATGCAATCAATGCAGTAAAACACAATCCAAAGTACAGCCAGATATAAAATATACTACTACGTCTTCACAATTATAGCATGGCTTAGTAATTTTCTTTACACAAATCATCAACACATAGGATGATTCATTCTCATTATTGTTTTCCCTCTTTTCTTTCTCCTGTTTCCTTTCCTTTTTCCCTTTTTCTTTACTTCACTTCATTTTTAGGTGTGTGGGGGGGTCAACTTATTCCCTTAACATGTTCTGATTAATAGCATATTTCAAAAGGGCAAAAACAATAGTTATTTGGTTCCTCCTTAAAATAAAACTGGTAGGCATATCACTATTTTTTTTTGTTTTATGTTGATATACAGGTGTACATACCACTATTATCAAAAGCCCTTGTAGGATAGTATAACTGGTAGTGATTGGTACAACGTTCTTATATAATAATAACAACACCTAATAGAATGATGACGGTGATAATAAATTAACAAGTGAAAAACACAAACAACAAAATACAAAGGAGAAACTAGTAAATCTTTCCTTCCTATTCCATATGAACTTATATAGCCTTTTATACCAAAAATATTTGTCTATAATAATAAGATAAAGTGTGAATAAAAATGAACATGATATTCAATTCATGTTTGCCTCTCAAGTAGTATTACAGACCTTGAGGCACACCCATGATCCTAAAGAAAGTTTTAGGTTCGAATATATGCAGCAAACACAAAAATACTTCCTCTTCTGCAATGTTGAATTTTCCAATGCACTAAGTTCCAAATTTGTATCCAACATAGAAGAATTTACCTATATTCATTACAACCAAACTTCATTTTTTCAAATCAAAAGTGATCTGATGATAGTTCTACCTCATTTCAAAAGCAATTTCTCGCAGGAAAGGAAAAGCTAATCAACACCATCATCCCTTCCACCAAGAAAAAGAAAAGATAGAAACAAATACACTACAGACATAACAAAGTGACCGGGCAATATTCTAAATTAGAAAGAAAACAAAAACTAAGAAAATTCCTATAAGGGGTACACAGTTAAGGAAAAACATGCATCTGTTAGATGCAGTTTTATTTGTAGAAGCGAAGGATAAGGGCAGCATGGCAGCCATTAATTTGGAGAGAGAATCGTTCTATATTAAGAAAATAGTGGTGGAAATAATTTGAAACAAAAGTGTCTAGTGTAAAGATATTACTGGATCTAAGCATAGAACTAGGAATTAAATGGAATTATCTGTCTCTTTCTGAAAAGGTCTTTAAGGAGCTTTTGAGTTGAGACATGGTGAAAAATGGACTTAGTTATAAAGAGGGTATGTCTCTCTTGCTAGTGATCTTCATTTTAATAGCAAATATATTCACGGAAGAGGTTGATTTTGTTTTTCTATGCATTTTTTGGAATAGAAGGGACTGATCTGTGTGTGTGCGTGTGTGCGTGAAGAAGGGCGGGAGAGGGATTAACTGTAAAAGTCTGAAGTAGAAGGGTCAATTTTCTTATCACTTCTATTGTTTATTTTAGGATACAGCATGCTGATGAGATGATGCAATAATAAGTATGATGATAATTTGCCTTCACATGATGAAAAGTACAACAGCAAGTGGGGTCAAGCATGGACAGAGGCAGAGATTTTCGGGAGAGAACACAATGGCAATGCTGGTACATGAGGAGTTAGAACTCAGTAGAACTGCTAGAGAAGCTTGAATCAATGTTTTAAGTAAATCTTTGAGGCATTATGCCAGCTTGATGTATAAAAAAGTATTACTTAAGAATTTTGAAAATTGTTTAAAAGATTCTATGTCTGTATTTTAGATGTTTTTAGAGTTTTTGAGAAGCTGTATCCTAGGTAGCAGTTTTGTGCATTTACTGGTATAGGTTTTAAGGATTTGGTGGACAATTGTAGGTACCAACATCTCAGGAGTCATGTCTACTAACATAGGAATTGGAAGGGAATCAAGTTTTGCTGACTATATTCAAAAACAAAAAAATGAAATTTAAAAACAAACTGAACTATAAGTAATCAAAGCTATTCTGTAACAGAGACGTTCTAAATAACTAAAAGAACAATGCAAAACAAAGTGCGCCGCAGAAAAGGATAAAAGAAAAACAAATCCATTTTATGCCTACACTACACAAGAGTAATGTAGCCAACAAACCATCCCAACAAAATCATTTTGACTATACTAGCTAGAGCATCAATTAACCTCACCAATTGGACAATACAAACAAACGACCCAAATTTTAAGCACAAATGTCACACCAAAAGCAATACAAACCCAACAACAGCAAAGCTATCAACAGATCAAACAGTATGCAGATAAGAGGAAATCACAAAACAGTATGCACAACAAAAGAGTAAAGTATCCTTCACGTTTTCCAAAATTTCTATCCATCATCTTATTTGAATTTTTGTTTACTTTCAAAAGAAAGATGTATGACCAAAAAAGCTTCATAGGAACTTTCTTCTACATGTTTCTGGCTTACATTTAACTTCTGCACTTAAAATTGCCTCACAGAAGGACTGAGGTAAACATTAATAGTTCCTTTGTAGTATTTTTGTTATATGCAACGTAGTAGATTAATTGATTGATCAAATTGTAAACATCTGTAAGTTCTACGATTTGAGCATGACCAATTAAAAACCACAACACGAAATGCTTGAGCAACCAACAAGGTTGTATAGACAATGAAAAGAGATTTATATATTACCTCAGTAATATGGAGGCAAGTTGGGATATAACCCTGGCCCACCCGGCATCCTAGCTGAAGCACCTGCTGGGAGATTCAAACCCACTTGCATCTGGCGATTAGGTCCCCGAAATGGCCCATCCACAAATCCTCCGCCCATGCCCATGCCCACACCTGGATTTACTCGAAGCAGTGTTGATGTAGAAGTGCTTAAATTTCCCAAACCCATTTTAGCAAGCATGCCAGAACGAGAGTTCAGGCTTGGACCTGAATTCAAGCCCAAACCAGCTATGCTCCCAAATTGTCCACCATGCCCGACAGCCCCATGACCAGGCCCAGCTCCAGTATTAGCAGCGTTAAGAGAAGCAATACCAGCTGAAGGACCAGGATTACCAGATAAAGAACCTGGCAAGGGAAAACCAGCACTAAAGGAAGAAATTCCTGTAACTGTTCCAGTACCACCATAAGAAGACAACCCAGTACCAGGACCAGCATAAGACGATAACCCAGCACTGAGACCATCATACTGTCCTCGCAGTGAGAGACCTATACCAGACGCACCAACATCAGGATTAAGCATACCTGTTTGACTCTGACCAGTGGGACCAACCAGACCTGGCTCGGATGCCCCACCAGCCTTCCCCTTCTTACCCTCTCCAGCCATCTTGCAAACAAGTGTGTGCCCATCAAAAACCTTGTTTGGATTAGCCAAAGCTGCCTGAGCCCCACTGACAGTCTTATACACAAAGAAGGCAAATCCCCTAAACTTCCCCGTCTGTTTATCAAACCCTAAAGGACCCTCTTCTATCTCCCCATATGTCAAGAAATGCAACAGAAGCCTCTCCGACGACATATCAGGAAGTACATTTCCAACAAAAATCTTGCGCTGCGCCAAGTCAGCTGCTTTCTGAGCTGAATTTGGAGCTAATTTGTCAGAGTGACCAGCTGAGGCAAGCTGCACCACAGTGATCCGGCCATCGATTTTCTTCGACGGATCCTTCAATGCGAGAATCGCGCCATCCACATAACGAAAAGTGATAAAGCCGTAACCTTTGCTCTTCCCAGTGGTCTTATCACAGACCAGGATACAATCCTCCAACTCCCCGTAAGGAGTAAAGACAGATCTGAGAGATTCCTGCGTTGTTTCAAAGCTGAGGCCACGAACGAATAGCTTGCGTTGAGCCAGGTCCCGGCTGCAGAGAGATCGGACTGAATCAAGTACAGGACCGCCATGGCACGCGGCTGAGGCAACTACCTCCGCGAGCTGGTCACGGGAAAGAGGCTCGATTAGGCGCAGTACATCATCCTTCGTGAGGAGAGGAGAAGCAGCGGCCGCGGAGCAAGGTGGAGGTCCGGCGGTTGCGTTGGTCGAAGAAAAGTGCTCGTTGGGCTTGCGTTTCTTCAAGTAGGGTTCCATTTGTGTGTGGAGAGGAGAGTTTGAGAGCAAAAAGTAGAAACCCTAAACACTAACCAGGGGAGGGGGGGGATTGTCAAACTGTCGAAGAAAGAACGAATGAGAGGTGGAGCCCTCGAGGCAGGAATGGCGGGTCGCTACGAATCGGTAAGCCGTAAATCCGAAATAGTTTTCTGTGTGCGAGCCTGAAGTTTATATACAATTATATAAAATAAATAAAGATGCCCATAAATATGATGCACCAGTGGTCTAGTGGTAGAATAGTACCCTGCCACGGTACAGACCCGGGTTCGATTCCCGGCTGGTGCATTTTTATTTTAATTCTTTTACCATTTTTGGTAAAATTTCTCCCTTCCTTACAGCCTGCATACAGCGTCCGGTAGTTCTGGTAGAGGTAACAGACTTCTCTCGCGTTCACACCAGTTTCCCTTCTTCTGCACAGTTCTTCTTATTCAAACCCCTCAAACAAACATCGCATCCTTCGATCCAACTCCTCTCTTTCTTTTCTCGAATATCCGTTCTTAATTCGACTAATTATATAACCAATTTCTAAATCGACGACTTGTTCATCCTCGTTTCTAAATGGAAAACGAAAAAGAAGAGAAAGGAAAGACAATCGAAGAGGAGAACGAGGAGAGCACCGAGGCACTAGAGCTTGTTCTCTTCCAAGTTTCCGAGTGCTATGTCTACTTGGTATACTTCTGGTACCTACTACTTCAATTTAGTACTGGTTTATTGGATTTGTTTTGGGGTTTAATGTTTGGTTTTGCCGTGCAGATACCTCCAAGAAAGACTGCAGCTTCCTACAGGTACTTTTTTTTTTTCTTTTCTCCAATTTTTTTCTTGATTCATTTATTTGTGCAAGACCTCAATTAAAAGAATGAATTGACCCAAATAAGCCTTAATTAATCCTTCAATTGTTCAATATGATACCAATCAACCCATTGAGAAACAATGAGATCCTGGGATTAGGGGTGGGGATTATTTGACCAATTGTAGAGGTCCCTTTTCAATCAACATTGAAGAAATGCATAATTTGAGCATTAACTGACTTCTCTTTTCTAATTGCAAGGAAATGCAGGGTTAGTAACATGTTCAATTTTAAGATTAACTAATTTTTAACAATCTCAGAGCTGATGAATGGGATGTAAACAAGTGGGTTTGGGAAGGCACACTTAAAGTCATAAGCAAGGGAGAAGAATGCATTATTCAACTTGAAGATAGCAAAACAGGTTTGCATCCAAGGCCTTGTATAGTACCAGTTATAGCCTTATAAAGCATTCTTGTTTTATAAATAAACCTTAATAGTTTCAAAAAGAAAAAAAAAACCTTCAATGCCTTTGCCCCCCTCCTCTCAGTAGAAAAGCTGCCTATGTTTATTACTTCTTGCACAGCTCCGTGCAAAAAGAAAAGTAAGTCAATGTAGGATCATTTTGAAGAAATTAAAGATAGGGACATTCTGAATATCTCATAAGACATCTAAAATTTTGGTCCATGTTATTTACTTCTCCTTCTCTTAAAAAAATGACCCGAACTCTCCTTCTTTGGTCATGACTTTCTCGAATGAAATCTGCAAGGATAGAGTAGGCAAATTTATGTAAATCTACCCTGAAAAAACTTTTTTGATGTTTTGCATGCTATTTTTCATCCTACAATTTCCAAACCTGCTGCTTCCTCATCCTTCTCCTTTATCAAACCAGAAAAAAGAAGGGGATTGTTTGGTTTTTTTTAAATAGAGGCTTATAAGTGATATTTCCCGTGTCTTCTAATTTTGAGGCAATTTTAAGTGCAGAAGTTAAATGTAAGCCAGAAACATGTAGAAGAAAGTTCTTATGAAGCTTTTTTGGTAATGCATCTTTCTTTTGAAAGTAAACAAAAATTCAAATAAGACGATGGATAGGAGTTTTGGAAAACGTGAAGGATACTTTACTCTTTTGGTGTGCATACTGTTTTGTGATTTCCTCTTATCTGCCTACTGTTTGATCTGTTGATAGCTTTGCTGTTGTTGGGTTTGTGTTTCTTTTGGTGTGACATTTGTGCTTAAAATTTGGGTTTGTTTGTTTGTTTTGTCCAATTGGTGAGGTTAATTGATGCTCTAGTATAGTCAAAATGATGCTTGTTAGGATGGCTTGTTGGCTACATTACTCGTGTAGTGTAGGCATAAAGTGGATATGTTTTTCTTTTATCCTTCTTTTCTAGGGCGCACTGCATTGTTCTTTTAGTTATGTAGAACGTCTCTGTTACAGGATAGCTTTGATTACTTAATAGTTCAGTTTGTTTTTAAATTCCATTTTTTGTTTTGTTTTTGAATATATCTCCGTCTATGTTTTACATAGCATGTCCCAAGCCCGGAAAGGAGGAGGGTTGTTATAGGCTTGACAAACCAGAGTAAAAATTCAGCCAATGTTAAATGAAATCCAATATGGGTTTCATCTCTAGCCTACCCCAACTTGTTTGGAACAAAAGGCTTTGTTGTTGTTGTTGTTGTTGTTGTAGCTTGATAGTCTCCTCTTGTCTGTCAAAATGAAGAAAAAAGAAAACAGAACCTTTAAGCAGTATGCATATTCTGTTTATTCACCAGGAGAGTTGTATGCTAGAGCATTTCTAAAAGAAGGTGAACCGCATCCAGTTGAACCCGTCATTGATAGCAGCAGGTATGTATTCTCTTCTGGTAAAATTCTGTGTTACGGTTGACTAGTCAAGTACATGGTTTCAATTTCTGCTTTTTGCATGTTTTTAGTTTATCCTTTTGAATTCTGTACTTGATTTTGTTCTTTTGCAGATACTTTGTGCTTCGGATTGAAGAGAATATAGGTAACCGACTGTCTAAATATTTCTTTACATTTTATTCGCTAAATCCCCAATTTTTAGTTAAAAGCAAGATAGGTCATTTTTCTATTAAAAGAAGATGAGTGTTACTTCTTCTCTCGTCTCTTTCACTTGAGAAGAATTTATTCTACAAGTATATTGATTAGCTTTCATAAAACCAAATTAGATTGTAAGAATATTAAAATACTGAGCTACAGGTGGCCGTCAGAGGCATGCTTTTATTGGTATTGGTTTTCGCGAAAGGCCTCAAGCTTATGACTTCCAAGCTGCTCTTCATGACCACATGAAGTATGTTTTTGTTTATTTCTCGCATTATCCTATTGTTGGTCATCTTGTTTCTTTTCTCGGGAGAGGCACAAAGTTGCTTGACTATGTTGGAGTAGGACAAATTGAGTTCCAAAATAAAGAAAGTTAACTTTTTAAGCCTTTTGCAAGTGGCAAGTGTGTCTAATCAGATTCTTATATGACTAGGAGTTCATATTCTGCTGATGTATCAATATCCTTGGGTTTGATGAGAAGGGCTTAATCTTATTCTGAATTACCTAGATCTAGTTTATCTTCAGAACACCAGCTAATTACAAAGTAAAGAATCAGTGAATCTCTTTTTCACTTTTAATCCTTAGTGTTTTTCCAAACAAGGTACCTGAATAAAAAGAAGACTGCTGAAGAGATGGAGCAACAATATCAGAACACATCATCAGTTGATTACAGTCTCAAAGAAGGCGAAACAATACATCTACAGCTCAAAAATGTAAAATTTCTTCTTTTTTCCCTCTTTGGAAAGAGCAATTTTCCATGAGCATTTTTGAGCTTTGACTAGTATAATACCAGGAGGAGGATACCTGATTTCTTAGTGTTTGTGTGTAGTCCATACAGCATGCACGAAAAATCTAGTGTGGTACTGGTACGGGACTCAATGTTACAGTTCTAAATTGGCTCTGTTCTTGTCCTATTATCTCTTTTATTGTAGTTCAGTGCACAAACTCAGGCTTTAATGTGGTCCAATTGAGGCATAATTACATTAGGGATTAATAAAGTTTTTAATTTTTATTGCTGAATTGAGGTCTGCCCTGTTTTTCTTAACCATTTATACTATTGGCACTGGTACTATTAGTACAACAATTATAATATGAGATTTTTAACAAGAGATAATTATCTCTGTGCAGAAAGAGGGAGGCAAGTCCAAGTCAGCATTTTTCGAACAAGGCTTGAATAAACTCTCATTGGCTGAAAATGAAGCTTCAGGTACCAAAACAAGCCACACTTTGTCCCTGAAGTTGCCGCCTCCCCCCTCGCCTGCTCAAAACTTGTCACTAAATTCCCCTCGAGATTGTACCGAGACCAGTTCCCACTCAACCGGAGAGCACAATAGTCAGGATAGTACTGAAGATGACGATTTTGGGGATTTCCAGGTAGCTGATTGAGTTTGAGATTACATTTTGAGTGGTCAATTTTTGTAAGAAATTTGTTTGACACATATGTGATGTTTGAGATCTGCATGATTTTTTTTTTTTTTTGGTGATTCTGTTTTCCTTTGGAGCTATGGCATTTGTGTTCTAGTCCGGCGCAAGAATCAGTTGTATGTTATAATACAATAAGATATTCCTTTGTTGTCAAATTGTTGTTCAGTATTAAATATCAAAACTTGACTAGAGAAATCGAGATCACTAATTAGTAATTACTACACTAAAAGTGCTATTCTTTATTCACTGGAAGTAATTGCTAAGAATAATGTCAAAGAACTTCAAAACTTTTTTATCTTAAAATGTATGGCATGTTTAAATACGGTTCACATACTATTTAAACAGTCCGTATGGGCTTATTACACCAAAAATAAACAATTGACAAGCAAGTATAATCCGCAGCATCTCATCATGACGAATATTCTGTTGCTTGGGTACGAATAAAAGGATAGGAAAGCAATTATCCCTTTTGTCTCAATAATAACTTCAAATGTATTCTTCGCAGTTTCACTATGATTGAAATCGATAATATGCTTTACAGTAAACGACTAAATAATTAATCTATGCAAGCTGTGCAAATGGCTGAGTACTGTAGTTCAACTAACTATGAGTAATGTAGTGGTAACCAATTAGAATGATTTTCAAGAAAGGAAAATGTTTCGTAGATATTAATATTGATACCGACTATCGATATCGGTATTATTATGTACATTTAGTTGAGTTACTATGCACATTATTTGAGTTATTATGTATGTTATTTCATGTTATTTTTGTACTAAAAAAATTATTGTGCATGTTAATAAAATAATATGCATAATAACTCAAATAACATGCATAACTATTCAGTACAAAAAATAACATACAAAATAACTCAAATAATGTGCATAATAACTCAACTAAATGTTTATAATAACATTGGTATCGATAGTCGATATCAATATTAATATCTATTTATCAGCTCCCTTCAAGAAATTACAGATTCATGCCTCCGTGAGCACAAAAGTAGAAATCTCGTTAAGAGAATTCAATCAATTACTGAAATGAATGAGAATATAAGAAGAAATTTGGGATTTTAATAAGTTTTTATTGAATCTCAAAAAGAAACATTACAGCTAAGAAGATGAAGAAAATTATAGAATTACTTGCAATTTCGACTTTACCTTAATTCCTAATCTAATTGTTCTTATATAGCTGGACAATATTCCGCATTTGGTGACGAAGCACCAAGATGAAAGATGGAGATGCATGCATCTACGTGCAAATTCGATCTTTCTCACGATGAACTGGTTGAGTCCTCAACGGGATCTTGCAATGTCGTGATTGCAAGAGAGTCTCCAATCAAGTTGAAAGACCCATGCATGATTTAGATACCATGCACGGTTGGGACTATGTTCATACCTAATGTAATGACTGACCAAGGAGTCGGTGTTAATTTAATGCCATTAGCCATTTATGACAAAATTGGTATTGTAAACCTTGTCCCAATTCATCCAATCCAATTTTCGATTCAATTGGCCAATGGCTCGAAAAAGCAACCGATAGGAGTTATTAGAGATTTTCTAATCTTGATTGACAAATTTCTAATTCCTTGCGATTTCATTATCATGGAAATGAACGTAGATCCCCAAGTACCCTTGATTATGGGTAGGCCATTTTTTGCTACTACCGGATCCATCATTGATGTCAAGAATAGAGTACTTACCTTGCAAATTGGTAATGAGCGGATTGTTTTTAATGCCAACGACAGTGTTCCAGAATTAGTTCACGAAGATTCTCATGAAAGGAACGATGTCAACACGAGAGATAGCCTTCCAAGAGCGATTTTAGTGACATCACGGGCACTAATCCATCATGGGAATGAGCATCTTGGGATGAACCCATGCCATGCACACGATTTGAGGGCAATCCAATCGAATTCACAAACTTCGATGTTGATTATGATTCGAACGATTCTACAGAATGGGAAACCATGAGCAAATTGGAAGAAAATTGTGATCAACTCGAAGTTATGACCCTAGAAGACAAGGAAACATTGCGTAATGATTCCAATTTAGTTGATGTTGAGACGCTCATTGTCAAAGTGGATCAACTAAAGTTGAAATTTGAGAGGCAATTGAAAGAAACGTTGATATCGCATATGATCATCAAGCCAGTTTCACATGCCCGACTTGGAGCCCGAGACACCACCCTACTTTGTAGGCCAGCCACGGAGGACATCATGCACCACGCACGCCCCACATGAGCCATTATCGCGTCAGCGGTGATTTATCACGGCTTTGTGAGCTTTCTCATTCTCTTTCTATTTTCTTTCAGTTTATTTATTGCATCGGGTCGTTGCATTAGATAGGCTTTGTGAGCTTTCTCATTCTCATTCTCATTTTCGTGATTTCAATGGTATAACGTCATACACACCAAAAATATCTTATTATTTCATTCTAAAAACAAAAAAATATATATTTTATTTACATGATTATTTCTTGTTTTGCATAAAAAATTGAAAAATACAAAAAAATCACAAAATTAAAATTTTTTGAGATAATTAATCTGCTAAACAACCTTTGATCGATGGGTTTGACAACTTCACTCATCCATTAGATTGATCTTTGGTCAGGAATTTGTTATGCTATTTGATGAGAACCATAAGTATTTCGAAAAGGGTTTCTTTATTGACTTGAGTTACGATATTTTAGTGATAGTGATCTAGAATTAGTGAACTCGTTTTACAACGTGTAAGCCAAGTCTCAGATACGCCACGCCAAGGGTTACCGAAAGACTTGGAGTCCGTATGAAACCTGACGCGAGACTCAGAAATCTTTTTTTTCTAAATTGGACTTAATTGAACAAATGCGTAAATTGCAAAAAAAAGGTGAGCAATATGTAGGGTTGAAATCCTTAGGACAAATACACCCGCATATAATAAAAAAAACAAGAAAATAAAAAATATATTGAGTGAAAAAATTCAAGAGCCCAAAAACAGACAGATGCACAATCGAAAAAGTCAATTAGCATCAGGGCACAATTTACATCCTAAATTAAATTTTCTTTCAAAGGATTTTCTGAAATTGGCTTACACTTGTAGAATTGAAAAACAGATTCTAGATTTGCCGATCTAAATTATCACACTAACTCGTTGATAAGGAAGTAAATATTTTTGCCCCGATTTGAAAAACTTATGGATTTGATAAAATAAAACAATTGATTTCTTTAAATTTACCAAAGACTTTGACAAAGGGTTTGTTCAGTAGCAGGTTAATAATCTCAACAAAAACATGTTTCTATATTCTTCATTTAATTTTGCATTTTAATTCTTGTTCTTTAATTTTTGCTTCATACAAAATCGTGTTGTGATGTGAAGAAGATAATTGAAAAATATTCAAATAAGTTGAATACCAATATCTCTTTTTAACATATTATTTCAAACCACATGTTAAAACAAATGCGTATGTTAGAGTCCAGTCTAGGTACTTGGTGTAAACTATCATAACTAGCCCTTGGGAATTCCCGTAAGTGTTTAGACTCGCTTGAGGACAAGCAAGATTTAGGCTTTGGGGAATTTGATAAGCCAAATTATACATATGTTTATCTAAGGTTAATTATATAATTTAAGCCAAGTTTAGAATAAATCATTATCCAAACAAAAAGTTTTTATCCCAAAAAAGTTCAATTCACTACCTTGCAGTGTTTTAATGCAGAAACATGTATTTTTAAGCAAAATGGGTACAAGCAAGGACAATGGAACAAGCTAGGATGTGCAAAGGAAGCAATTTGACCATCTGTCAGATCAATTGCAGCCGCAATCGACCTCTACATGCCAAGACATGAAGAACACATCCCAATCCAGTTCTATTACGGGCGCAAGGTATATCTTTGCAGCCGCAATAGAAGTTGGCAGAGGGCTGTGAATTAAAGGAAGTTACCACCTCCAAATATTGCGGCTGCAATAGTTATTTTTGCCCCCGCAATAGAACGTGCATGACCATGACAGAGAAGTGATAACTCCCACTCAAGGCATGTTACAGTTGCAACAGAAGTTATTACCCCCGCAATAGACCTGCGCAGAAGCACAAATATGAAGTTCCAACAGTCTGTTTTTAGAATTTTGCTTTCCTTTAAATACATATAGTTATTAGGCAGAAATGGGGAGTTAATTTAGACGAATTTAGCTGGTAACAAAGGGTTAGAACTTAGAGATTTCACAGAAGAGGGAAGAAGAAGGAGAAGAGAAGAAGAAGCGCTACCTTGGCGATCTTGGTTGTATATCTTTTTTCTCTATCCCTTTCTTTTTACTTCTACCATATTTAGCCCCTTAGCTATGTTCGGCTAGGTTAGATTAGGACTTGTTAGGATGTATTGAAACTCCTGATTAATGCTTGTTTGTAATAAATTTCTACTTGGTTTTGCTTTCTATTTTACTTGTGCAATTTCATGAATTGTGATATTAGGGTTTAATTCTAGACCTTGACCACATAAAGCATGGCAATTAATTGGCTAAGTACCGAGAGGTGACGCTAATTGAATGTTCATCTTATGACTTGCTTGCTATATGAATTGTTTTATTTCAAGATTTGATATTTGCAATAGAGATATTGAATATTAGATCTAGACCATAGGAAGTATGGTAATTAACGAACTAAGTACCGAGAGGTGACGTTTGCTGATTACGGATTTACCTAATTGTCATAACGAATGGTATCAAGAACCGAGAGGTGACATATGATAACTTAGGATACTTAGGACGGTATGTACTTAATGGATTTTGACTAGTTTAACCAAATACCGAGAGGTGAATCCATAACTAGTGCAAACACGGTACCTAAATAGAGATATCACTTGGTACCAAATCTGAAACCGTACCCTCAAAATACCAAGAAATTAATTACCAAACAAGTATTAACAATTGTGGATAGATCATCTTAACAAGGCCTAATCGTTTGTTAATTATGTTAAGTTCCTAATTACTTTCAGCTTTTAGTTTAAAGCGATCAAACAATCCAAACATGAAACTTTTCTTTTCTCGTTCGTTTTCTCTTAGGTTAAATTTACACAAATATGAAAATTAGAACCGAATTGTCCTTGTGGATTCGACCCCTAAATACTACGATAGACGATTATATACTTGCAACTTCTATATAGGAACTAGGGTTAATAAAACTCAACATCAATGAGAAGTTTGTTTAATCTAACAATTTCAAGTTTTAATGAGTCCTCATTAGACAAAATACTCGTATCATTGCAATCATCATCTGAATTATCATCGGATTCAATCCCAGACAATAGTTAACCTCTTTAAGCTTTGAGTCTAAATATACCTTTGCCTTCACTTTAGAGGTTGAAGCACTAGCCTTTTTTTTGTTTTCACTCAAGGAGGATGTGCTAGCTTCTTCATTTTCTACCTTGGTCTCTTTAACGAATTCATCTTTCTTCGTTTCTCCTAGACCAAATCTCCTTAGGAGCTCAATTACTCCTGAATCGATCATATTATTTTTTGGAGATAATGACATCTAGGTTGGCTTTGGCTATGTGGCCTCCATTGTCTAACTTGTCATCCTCTTCCATTACTATGGACATTAGAGCAAATGGCGTTTGTGAGTCATCATTCACTCCTTGATTCTTCGTTTGAGGAAAAAAATTGTAGCAATTACGAATGATGTGCACTTTCCTTTCACACATGACACACATGACCCTCTTGCCTTCTTCCTCTCTTCTTGAGTTGAACCTTGTCTCATAGGCAATAAAAGCCTTGGAGCATCTCGGTTAAAATAGGAATTTCTTTGTTTTGGTCGAGACTGTAGTTATGGAAAGAGCTCTCAAGTGAGGGACGATGATTGTAATAGGAGGCATTGTATTGGTTGGAGCTTTGAGCGGCTAATGCTATGGCTTTGTGTTCATGATCTTGTTTTCCAAGTTGTCATATGATCTCCTCATATGTTTTTAGTAATGAGTAAATCTCTTCCAGTGTGAATGTAACTTCTCTTGCATTGTACAAAATCTCTAGTGAGCTCACGCAAGCTTCCCACATTAGCCTTCTCCTCATGATTCTTAGAAGCTTGGTAGCAATCTTGCTAGGGTCCAAAGGATCTCCTATTTCAATGAAGTTATTAGTTAAAAAAGTAAGCCTTGTGAACATATCCTCAATAGATTATTTTTCTTCAGTTCTAAAGTTCTGAAATATTGAGGTTAATCTGACTCCCCTAGATTTTTTAAGCAAAGCATTACTCTTATATTTTTTAATCAATGCTTGTCATATATCACAAATATTAATTGCCTCTTCAAAAATTGAAGCAATTAGTTCATGCACATGTACAAGAATTACATTAACGGCTAGATCATTTTTTTTTCTTTATTTTGAAGACAACAAACAACTTGTTGGTTGATTGTAATTTCCGAAACAGAGCTTGATACCATCTAAAAAACCAAAAAATATTAAATATATAAGCATAATACAATCCAAAAATTTAAGGATTTCATTTAATTTTTTTTCGCTATGAGGGGAAAAAAGAAGTTATTTCTCCTGTGATTGTCACATTCTCATTCCTACAAAATTACATGATGCAATTCTTAAGATTCTCGAGAGCTAAAGAAAGGTCAGAAAAACAAAAGAAAAGGTCTCAATGAATTCTTTCTTTTGAGGTGTCAGAGCAAGTGGGAGGAAGATGTTATGTAATATTTTCAGAAGACATAAAAAAAAGAGCAAATATGTATAATAGTGATTCAATTTTTTTTTTTCATTTTTCAATATTCATTTAGGATAAATATTCATGTGTGCGTATAGAAATGACGCGCTCTACGCTCGTGTTTTGACAAAAGAACTAGCATGTGTATTTTGAAATATTTGAGGACTAATACCGTAAATGGAAATTCAGGGGCTGATACAGTATTTATCTCATTTCGAGGACCATATCGAACTTCATGAGCTCCACTAAAAAAGTATCATTTTATCTCTTTCGCTGCTCTCTACCTCCTCTCCTCCACACACACCTCCCCTCTCTCTCACACATGCTAACACATAGGGAGGCACACATTTCCGACAATGGTGTTATGGAATCCTTAGTTCTCTCTCGTTCAATTGCTCTCGGCCGCATCTCTATCCTATTGGAACGGTACACACACTCTCTCTCGCTCTCTCTTTACCTGACGCCTTTTGCGTCCTAATTTTTTTTTTAATTGGCTATTCAAGTTGCTTATTTGGCCGTTGTGTTCATCACAGTTCATAGCAACATACGAGCATTACTTTGATCAAGCTATCTACACTAATATAGCCTTTGCTATCACCTCTATTTGGTGGCAGAATAATGTACGACGTGGATGATTTTAATACTTAGAACCTCAAGTGGTAGATAGAAAAAAGTTAAGTTGATGTGAATTTTAAAATTTGTCATAGTATCTTATGATTAGTTACTTTATCTTACAACATTGTAATTGCCATTTTTCTATAGTGCACTTCTCATTTTTTTTGGGAAAAAAGAGACAATACTAGTTGACGTAATCCAGCATGACAAGATCCAATCCGATACTGATAAGGATTCTGACTTGATTTGATGGATCTGATCAAGATATTATCTTCAAGATCACTTTGTGTGCACTCCAACTTATCTATAATATTTTTTCTATTTTCTACCCTTTTATTTGCTTACCATTTAATTACTGTCTTTCAATTATTTCTTTCAGTTATTGTTTTCTTTGGGTTCAAGACACATGTTGTCTATAAAAGAGACCCTAGTCATTGTAACAATCATCAAGTTTTGAATATATTTAGTTTCTGAATTCTGAGAATTCTCTTTGCTACTTAACGGTTCTTTTTTTGTGTTTTCTTTTTCACTAAATCAATTCTCTTTCCATCCTCACGGAGTTGAGACTTGAGACCCGGTGAACGTCAGTAGTGTTTCTTCCTTTTTGTGTGGATACCAATTTGTATTGTAGAGATAACAAATATATTATTCAGGACTGACTGTTTAAAGCTAACTACGAAGTTCAATCTACTCATTCAATCAAACAAAGAACATGCAAACAATAGATGCCTCAAATCTACTCGTTCAATTAATGTTTATCAAATGTTCACGACATTAGAAAATTTCTTGTTAGGAAATGTAATATTTTGGGGATATTGTAGGTGTCTTGTGGGAGAAAACAATGTAATAGTGATAGGTATGAGAATTTAAAGTGTGTAGAATGTGGGAGATATTTAATATGATAATCAATTATATAAATATATTCATGTAATTGTATCATTTGAATAAGATAATAAAAAGAATCATTCTCTCGAATTCCTCTTTCTCTCTACATTTATTATTTATTATACCAAATTATCATTTCAGAATATGCTATATTTCAGTGTCAGCTCTTAATGGAAATATAATTTGTTATTCCAGGAAGCATGCCATGATAAATACATTTCTGAAAAGCACCCTCGTGATGAAAGCTAGAATGCCGAAAAAATACCAGCTAATGAGTCTAACAGATGCATCTCAACTCTCAAGCACATGTTGAGACCGGATCTGATATGGGTCAAGTTTCAGTCCCCAAGAATGGCAGTCCCTTGACAATTATGGAGATAGAGAGGAGGCGCAAAATTTCAGAGAGCAAAAAAGGCACCATACCTTGGAACAAAGGGAAAAAGCATTCAGAAGGTCTTTTCTCACTAAGTTGCTTCACAATAATATTTTAACATTGTACCTATTTGGTTAGATGCTTTTTGCCAGGGGTTTAATTCAGTATTGTCTAGTTAGGTTGTACGTTGCAGCTACGATCTACGGCTTCTTCAAAAGGGTGTTTATATCATAGAATTTCAGATGTTTCCATGCCAATTATCATATTACTTCCATTTTTCAGAGACTATCCAATGGATCAGAGAGAGGATGCTTGAAGTTTTGAGTGACCCTAAGGTGATGCCATGTAAGATATAGTGTGTTATATAATTCACCTTACTATATAGCTTTAGTTTCTACAGTAAAATCTCACGGATATCTAATTTCTCCCTCTTTAGATTAGAAAAAAAAGATGAAAGGAATGCAGGGTACTCACAGGTATATCTCGAAACTTTAGATACTTCCACAATATTGTTTATCGTAAATTCAGGTGAAATTATCGTCACCTTAAATACCTGTTTTGTTTTGTACAGGTGAAACATTTTTTCTTTAAGTATATTCTAGTAGTCCCGTTATATATATTCAGATGGTCTTACAACCATGCAAATAACAATATGTATAAAATGCATTTTATGCTTCTTTTTCTTACTGTTTCAGCAAAAAAGCAAAAAAACTGATAAGCACCAAGCAAAAACAGGTGTGGTCTGAGCGCCGGAAACGAAAACCAAATCAGGACAAATTACATAGGAATTGGGCTGAGATTATTGCAGTTACAGACAGAATAGGTGGCTATGGTGAAATAGAGCTTGATTGGGATAGCTACCACAAAATGAAGGCATAATTGATTTCAGAAGTAGAGAAGGATAAAATCAAAGCAGTGAAGAAGCAGAAGAAGAAGGAAACAGATGAGGAGGAGGAGAAGAAGAGGGAGAAGGTGCGTGATGAAATTCTTGAAATGATCAAAGAGAAAAAAAGGCAGAAAAAGGAGAAGAGAGGAGAGAAAAAACTGGAATGGTTAAAATAAGAACACCTACTAAAAGTAGGCTATTTGTTAAGCAGCGTCTAACTAAGGTAATTATTGGCTATTTTTTCTTACAGTTCTGTAGCTTGAGCTGAAGAGTAATACATTTACCTGAACACAACAGCTACATGAATTGAGGGATTGGGATTATATGGTTTAAACCTACCATATCACCTCTATGGGAGGGGAAACCGGGTCCGAATCTGCTGCTCGTAAATTCCTGCTTGCTTCCCTGCTTGTCTTCGATCCGACCGCTCGATCGCCACGGACGGTTGTGATTTGATTCAGGGGCAGATGCTTTGGCCGTTAGATGAGTTTTGAACGGTCCAGATCGAAACAAGCAGGAAAGCAAGCAGGAATTTACGAGCAGGAGATGCGGTTCCGGGGAAACCACACATTTAACATCAACTATATGCTACCACTGCCTGACTAAGGTAATTATTGGCTCACCTATGAAGTTACTGACAGCCTCAGGTGTGGGTATAATAGATAACTAGTTAAAAGAAAAATACAAAAGATTGTAACCTTGCAATTAAGGTTTACAACACGGTCAAAATTAATGTTTATCTTTATACTTCAGCTTCATATGTGGAAAAAGCGACTGGAAACCGGAAGCAATGCCAAAGAAATAGTGCCTGACAGAATAGGTGATGAATGGGACATAGAACTTACAAAGGAGAGATTAGAAATTGGCATCTCTCTTTTGGATCAGCTTCAGTGGGTGAAGGATGCAAGAAAAAGTGAGCAAGTTTCCTCTTAATATTTTCCAAAGATAAATAAGAAGGCGGCAAATGAGGCCATACATTTCAAAATGGCTTTCCACTTCTGTAATAGAGGGCATTTCTGTAAACATGATACTGATTTGTTTGAAAACATAATATTTAGGTAGTTTAAAACATCTAAGAAATCATTACTTTTCTATGTGGGTAGAGATTTTTCTTCGAAAAAACAAATTAAACAGCACAAAATATGATGACCATTTTGTTGGTCTGCAGAATGTTAATTAGTTTAGCTAAAAACTTAGGTACATCATTTTAGATATTTTATGGATATTACAATCATTCGTATCGTTTAATTGGAACGTATGGTGCGAATCATAACATATTTGAACGATACAAATTAATTGAAGTATTTAGAAAGTACTTAGAATGGTGTAACTATCAAGAGGAAACCTCTTAATATTTTCCTATTATAATTTGTTTTCCTCTTAACATCATTTTTTTTGTTTCTTTTTTTTTTTTTTGCAAATTTGTCAACTATTATTGTACATTTGTCAAGAGTATACAAGTAGTAACTATCATGTGCTTTAACTCTACATACAAATTTGCAAAAATTGTATACAAAACGATTGAACTCATAGTTAATAATTCTACTTAGAGACCTATGATTATATAATTGCAGAAATAAAAATGCTCGAATTTAGTGAGGTTAATTTGGAAGAATGATGTGAATAATTTGACTTTGATTTTATATAATTTGGAACAATAACTTGGAGGTAGAGAGATATCTAGATATAAAAAATAATAATAATTATTTAATATCACGAATCCATCATTCAAAAATATATTTAGGTGTTTAGGTTCCAACTATTTAAAATAGCATAAAAATAATAAGTATTTATTGTCATATTTATAGATAACATGCCTATCAAAGAACTCTATTTTAATAGAAAAAATTTCCTTTGTCCAAACACATTCGATAACAATGCACGTATCGATTGCATATCACCTGCATGTTAAACTAGCTGCAATTAACATGCATAAATAATTTCACATAACAAAATAACATGCAATCAGCATGCATAACAAAGAGTATATCGATTGTATATTACCAAAACATTTTTCTTATTAAATTTACTCTCTAATTTTGTTTTGAAACAAAAATAAATTTATTTCCACTAATTAAACAAAAGGCTAAAAGAAGTTGATGTACAGAGAAAAGTCAAAAGCAACAGTTCACAAATATAAAACCCAATTAGGACTGTTCACAACTTAACATTGACTTAGTCTCTCACCAACTGCCAATTCGATCTAAATCCAAATCTAGTCTGACTTAATATCTCTTCATCTCAATAGCAAACTTTTGGGGGAAAATATAAGCGGAAAAAGTAAAAAGCACTGATCTGAAAACTGGACGCCTCCATTATTTCACAAAAGGAGAATCAATTCACTTAACAATAATGGAAATTTTTTCATACGGCCAAAAGATACAGAAATTTACAAAAGAAGAATCAATTCACTCAACAGTAATGGAAATTTTTCGTAGACGGCTAAAGGATACGGAATTTTAACAGATACGGTTAAAATTCTCTAAAAATTTCATCGACGATCAAGAAGCAAATAATACTTGCGCTCTTATGATTTTTTCATTTTTTTCTTCTAATTCTTGTGCATTTTTTTTTTGAAATAAGTGAGAAACATCCGCTACTTCATTTTTATAACAAAAACAAAGTTACATCCAAAATCAAATTTCTCATGCATTTTTTTTTTCAGAATAAATTTTACGCTTTAGAAACACAAATAATACTTCAATCTCTAAAAAAACACTTAGAACGTAAGTATAACTTGCGTCTTTAAAGGTTGGAGAAATTTTTAGAAAGTATTTGATTGTATCTGTTAAGAGCATGGCTAAAATAATATGCATAGTACACCCATAACGTACTATGCATATAGATATAGATTATTAAATTGAAATTTAAGTTTCTCAATAAATTCTTTATATGAAAATATTGTAGGAAATAAAATTTCGTGATTTTTAGAGCTTTCTAGCTATTTTTTAAAAACAGTTCAGATTTAATACTACAAAAGTATCATTTCTGGGCTGTTTTTAAAAAATAGCAAGAAAGTTCTAAAAATTACGAAATTTTATTTCCTACAAGATTTTGATATGAAGAATTTATTGAGTAACTTAAATATCAATTTAATGACCAAATTAAATATAAATGGGCGCATAGTACGCTATGGGGATGTAATATGCATATTATTTTAGCCATGCTCATCTGTTAAACTTTTGTATATTTTGACCGTTTATATGAAAATCTTCCCAATAATGCTCTTTCACCTTCCTCACTAACCACATCAGAGTCAGCGCAGTACTAGTACTAGTACCAGTTCCTCTCTCTCTTCCTCTCCACCAACACAAGCTCCTTCCTCATCTCTCCTCACATCTCACCACACCATGAGCTACACCGTGAGCAAGTCCTCTCCAGTCCTGGTTCCTCCGGCCACCTCAACTCCGACCGGGAACCTCCCTCTCTCCTCCATTGATCGCACCGCAGCCGTGCGTGTCTCCGTCGACTTCATCTCCGTGTTCTCGCACGGCGAGCAGCCTGCGGTGCGGATCAAAGAAGCCTTTGCCAAGGCGCTGGTGCCTTACTACCCTGTTGCAGGGAGGATTGCCGAGCCCACTCCGGGAGTTCCAGTCGTTGACTGCACTGGAGAGGGTATCTGGTACCGTGCATCGCTCTCTTCTCGCTCAATATTTCAGATTTTTTTTTTGGCATTTAAGAATTTTTAAAGTGAAAAAATTAGATCAGAGTTCGATCCAGGGAAATTTGGTTTGATCTCTGATCAGGAAATCATGTAATTAGTCCCTGTGGTATTTTTGTGTAGTGATCTCATGTCCATTGAAGTTAAACGCCAGTGTGAGATACTGATGTAGAAAAATTGCTTGATGCATTTTGATCTAGAAAAAGGCTGGAGATTAGAATGTTGCCCCTGAAAATTTGGAATATTGCATTTGCAGGTATGTAGAGGCCACTGCTAATTGTAGTCTAGAAGATGTGAATTATCTTGAGAGACCATTGATGATTCCGAAGGAGGAGATGCTGCCTCGGCCTCCAGCTGGGGTGCAACTCGAAGATCAGATCCTCATGGCGCAGGTATTCTTTCATTTTATTTTTTGAACTTAACGTTCTTCTTGTTTGGGGTAGATCTGGAGCAAATTAGAAGTGGTTTGACTTTTCAACCATCGATTGATCGGTGGGAGTTACCTTACTGGTTTAATCTGTGTGATGTTTTGATCCTTTTTAAATCATACTTATGATTTATGAACTAATAGTGTGAAATAGTAAATCTAAACTAGCAAATGTTGGTGATCAGTCTAGATCATTGCACCTGTTGAGATAGGAAAAGAGTCGAATTAGTTTTGAATGAACTAACATATGAACCTAGATTGGGTTAAAGGTAATGACAGAGACATCTTAATAATTACGTCCTTTTGATGGTCTAAATTGGTCATTCTTTTGAAAAGATAATAAGATAAAGAACACTCTTCAACAATTAAATATAACCTATTTTGTGCTGATCATGTGGGATGCCCATTCCACAAAAAAATTGCCAACCTACCTAACTTGCTTTTCAATTCCCTTTATTAGTTAGAACTGCAAGTTGGTTGGTAACAACCACTAGATGTGCTCCATTTCTGTAACATTAAATTTTAATCATCCTTTCCAACAATATGTCAGTTAATATGATTTTCAATCGTGAATTCCATGACACAATCATCTTATCTTTCTATTTGTTAAAATTAAACAGTGCAGCAGCAATGATTTACTATTTGGTGCTATTATTCTCTGCTTAATATTAACTAGGTGCTAAAGTGCAAAATTAATATTTAACCATTAGAGATGAAGTTTTGCTTATGTAGCACTGCAAATCTGCAATAACAGATCTTTTGTTATTTGATTTCAGATCACTCAATTCACATGTGGTGGATTTTCTGTCGGTATCTGCTTCAGCCACTTGGTTTTTGATGGCCAGGGTGCAGCACAATTCCTCAAAGCAGTTGGTGACATGGCACGTGGGCTCCCGGAGCCGACTGTGAAACCAGTGTGGTCCCGTGAAACCATACCAGACCCACCGAAGGTGCCATTCAGTGGGCCCCCTCCTTCCTTCACAGCCTTCAATTTTGTCACCTCTGTTATTGAGATATCTCTTGACACCATGAACCAAATCAAGGATAAATTCGCTGCTGAGACTGGGAAGAAGTGCTCCACCTTTGATGTCATAACTGGCATGATCTTTAAATCCCGTGCAAAAGCTATTAAATTGGCTGACACTGCCGAGGTCCGTTTAGGGTTTGCAGCCAGCACTCGCCATCTACTCAAAGGAGTTTTGCCATCGGTGGAGGGGTATTATGGTAATTGTGTCTATCCAGTTGGGATCACCAAAACAAGTGAGGAGATGAACAATGCATCTCTTGTTGAAGCGATAACTCTGATAAAAGATGCAAAGGATGCTCTCTCAACTAAGTTTGTTGATTGGATGAACGGAGGTTCTGACACACACTACAACGTGCCCTTGGATTACGGCACAGTGACAGTTTCAGACTGGAGCAGAGTCGGGTTCAACGAGGTGGATTATGGTTGGGGCGAACCAAAATATGTTTTTACATTGAACGATGACGTGAACATTGTTGGGTCGGTGATTTACCTCAAGCCACCGACACCTAAGCAAGGGATCAGACTGATGCTGCGTTGTGTTGAAGAACCACACTCAGCAGAGTTCTGCGATGAGCTGCTCAAGTTTTAGATTCACCAATACATCACTGAGATAATTTGATTGTTGAGTTATAAAGAGTAATAAGTCTTTCTTTTCTTTACGTGTTTGTATTTGATACCTTTTGTGGTGGCTACAATTGGGGGAGGATGTACTTTTGATTGTGCTATTTTTATTTTGTATTAGGAAAATGTTTATTTATGACAATTTTCTTCTTTTATGCTCTAAAATTGTATTGGATATATGTTGATCATTCTCAGTGATTTTCTACTTATTTCCTTCGTTTGTGTAGGTTAATGTAACTGATCAGTTATGTGATTTGGCATTAATGTCTCTTTTCATTTCTCAAAAATCCTTTTTTATTATGTTTGTTCATATTATTGTTCTGGACTTCTGGTTTTACATTATTTTCTGCTTGATATTCTGTAGCAACATCAGACCTGTCTTGTGGTGGATCAGCACCAGACCTGCTATCTAAAGACGAACAACATAATATTACACAAAAAAGATGATACGAGTTGAGAGGCATTCCAAGGTAATTTCTTCTGATTTTGTTCTCTATTAGCTTTTTGTTCCTTTGCAATTTCAATTGAAAGAAATGATAGTGCTTATACCATCTAGCATTTCTTTCAGGCTTTCAGCAATTCCTCGACAGTTTCATATTCAGACAACTTGGGTCATGTAAACATAAGTTTGGTTTCCCCTCCTTTTAATGAACTTGTCATATTAGGAAAAAAAAGAAAATAAAAAAATTGACAGGAGGTGGACTCGTGGACCCAGGAGCGGAGCTACATAGGTCTAGGGTAGGTCAGCTGACCCACTTTGAATTTTTTTTTTCAAAATTGATCCTGTAATTAGAAAAAAAATTCTGAAAAAAAGACTTATAATTTGAATCTTTTTTAAAAAATTCATGATTTTAAATCATCCTGAAAAAAATCAAAATGTTGAACCACTCTGAAAATTTTTCTAAATCCGCCCCTGCGTGAACCCATGAAGAAAAAGTGATTAGCTCAAAGCGAAGGTTCTAACTCTACACTGTACAGCCAGGTTCACCTTTTTATTTGCATTGTGGTAGTTTTTTCTCTTTAAACTTTTGTTAAACATTAATTTATTAGGATCTTGTGAGTATCATGTTCAAAGTTAGTGCTTTTACATTGAGACAGTTTTGTTTAATTGAGCCATTATTTTTAAAGCGAGAATATGAATAAGATATTATACAATGTTAAAAGTTGCATCTCATATTGAGAGGAGGTAATTTTTTTGTCTGATCTAAAAAAAAATAAGAATTACATCTATGATATTGATTTAAAAAATTTGATAGTTTTTATTCATTTAACATTCAGACTAAACACATGCGTTCACGCTGCAAAAACAAATGACAAAAGTCAAATTTCATAAAATGTAGAGCTAATAACTAGTATTTAAAAAATGACGCATGCGTTCTAAGAAACAAATTTGAGATCGTTCAATTAAATGGATGGATCAAATTTTAACTATAAGAAGCTGATATTTTTAAATCCGTTTATTAACTTTCAACAATGTAGATTAGAAAAAAGGAGTCTTACTATCTTTTTTTTTTTCTTGAAGAGTAGATGATTTCCATTCAATGCCGAGCCATAATAAGTTTCTTTCTTTATTTTTTTTTGAAAAAAACATCCTCAAAAATTGAGATGTCAGCTTCCTTTAAACGGAAAGCAACATACAAAAGTCAAAATACCGAATATAAGAGTTCTATACTCTTACAAAACAAAAGCAAACAAGTTTCTTTATTCTTAAATGAAATGAGTTGATAGGTCATTTGATTCTAGTTTAATAATTGATCTCTCTAACTACCGTAGTACGTGGGTTCCAAATTCCAATCCGTTGGTAAGTCAAGTCGTATTTGATATAATTTTATGGTGAATGCTTAATTTTTAGTCTCCTTTTTTATAACAGCAATTCTGAAATCAAAATTAGTCTGATGGCATGTACAAAAAAAAAAGAGAGGACCAATTTATAACCTATAAGTTTTTTTAATTATAAAATGGATTATTTAATAAATAAAAAATCTCATTCTTATATCAAAAGTTGTCCAAGCCTTCAATTGAGCGTACAAATAGAAAATGTTTAAAGTTCCATACTATTATCAACAGTGGCATAGTTAGAAATTTATATTAGATGAGTTCTTAAATTTTCATTTTGATTTATTTTAGTCACTGAATCTATTTTCATCAGATTAGTAGAGTCCAACAAAATATTCAGCTGAATTTTTTTACTTATTTATTCACAATTAGATTCTCTACTTATTAAATTTAAATTCTCTTTTTTTGTTAAAAAAAATTTCAGGTGGTCTCCGCCCCTGATTACCAGGCATGGATTAATGGTTTATCAGACTTTTAATCCTAACGAGTCCGTATTTTTACTGTCATAATTATAATGATAAATATAATTTGACACATAGTTTAAATCGTTTTTATTTTGATTGAACACCTATAGAATGATATTTTTTTAATCTTGTTTAAATCGAATAATAAATAATAATGAACGATCCAAATATGACGTAAACTAGCGTTCGACTCACGTTCCGTGCGAAAAAATTAAATTTTAAATTTTTTTATTACAATAATAAAATTATAATAAATCTTTTAAATAAAAAATATTATCTATAGTAATTTACTGCAGCGTTGACGATGAAAACACAAAAACAACTGAGAAAAATATTATCTAAATTGATTTTAGAATTGTGAAAACACTGTTGACGTGAAATCAATAATGGCGGTCAATGTCGTGCAAATATATAGTTTCGTAAAATTTAAAGAAAAAAGAAGAGACGACAAGCAAGCGAAGCGAGCACGCACGACAAGCAACTAACACGGGAGAAGTAGAAGAGACACGATTAATTGAAGCAAAAGAGAAGCATTGGTAAACTTTTGCTGTTGGGATTTCAATGGCGAATCCCTCTGCTTCTCCATCATCTCCTCCGTCGTCGTCGAATCAAGGTCGGATCCTCCAATTCGCTCCGTTTCAAAGCATAGTCGACGACGGCTTCTGGCGCCGTCTCTCGGCGCTTAAGCTAGACACTCTTCGCATCGATCAATCCCCGATTCCCATCTCAGGTCCCTACCGTTACCTTTTTTTTTTTTTTTTCCTCCTCTCTTTCTTTTTTCCTCACAACTGTGCTCTAGGTTTCTTGATTTATTCTTTGATAATGTTAATGTAGGTTTTTATGCTCCTTGTTCGCATTCCAGTGTGTCAAATTACTTGACGCTTCTCTCTGAGTCGCTGCCATCTGATTCAAACATTCAGTCTCCATTAGAGCCAGTGAAAGGAAACAGGAACAAATGCCCAATTCCTGGGACACTACTCAACACAAATACTTTGGAGAGCTTTCGTACGCTAGAAAAAGAGTCCTTGCTGAAGGCAGAAGCCAAAAGGGTAGGTCGATTTTACATATTTAGAAATATTTTATGTAGCTCTGACTATTATAATTTAGTGGAATGACTCAAAACTACAGCTAAAGCCAATTCTTGCTGTCATTTGCCTTCTTGATTATTTTTGTTACGACTCCGATTGATGATTAATTTCATGACCTCTGAGTGTCTGAGTGGCTAAATTGCACTTATAATGATGAATTGATGCATGATTAAAATAGGATTTAAACCTAGTCTGATAATTAAAGGTTATACTGTGCGTACTAGACTATTGTCACAGACCCAGAAATTGTTCCATTCCTCTGCCAAATGATTTTCTTTTAAATATGAGCTAAGGAAAATTGTACAGAAATATATGAGTCATTTCCTAACATGACCAATGTTGGTAATTGAATCTTTCTTCTTTCATTTGAAATAGATATTGGAAGATATATGTTCAGGGAGAGTAGAGGAGGACCCGTCTGTCCTTCTGAGGTTTCTTATTATATCATTTGCTGATCTTAAGAAATGGGGGTTTTATTATTGGTGTGCATTTCCAGCATTGGTTCTTGATCCTCCTGCAATTTTGTTAAATCTCAAACCAGCTTCAGAGGCATTCAACCCTGATGAGGTTGTTTAATGTTTAACTATCAATTTTGGCTGATTTCATTTACTTGTCTTTTGTTGTACTTTGAATGATGAAAGGAACCCTGATGAGGTTTATTTTGATTTTGATATTGACCAGCCAGTTGCTGTTAACTCAATTCATGGATTCATTTTGGTTGGATTCAGATATAATTGTTGTAAATGCATGTTTAATGTGAATTCAGTTGTGATTATAATGACAACCAGTTGCATATCGTAAAATGTTGATTGCACAATTGAGCGCCAACTGCAGTTAACTTCTAAATTTTGTGTTCATTGCAGAATTTTGAGTATAAAGTTAGGTTATGAAAAGGGGCTTGGCTGCACAAATGAGGGATTAATTTGTCAGAGGTTATTTGCATGCATTAATGTCTGATTTGGTTTTAAATTGGGTTCTGTTCGAAATAATAAATGAATTAAATGGGGTAATATGGAGATTAGCTGGATAATTGGTGGAAGCTGCAGTCTGTATCCTTGTTGGCTAATGTCTTGCACTAGTCCCTTCTGGTAACAATATGGTCCTGTAGGTAAGTCGTACATAAGCCCAAGATAAGGTGTAGTTGGTAAGTTACTGTAACATACCTCTGACTGGTAATAAATGGGTACAATAATGGAATTTACTCTCACTATTTGATCATTCAGGCGGTTTCTCTCTCGGCAGCATGCAATGAGTGGAGAAATTCAAGTGTAACAGCAGGTAATTATTTATTTTTTATCCTTTAATAACCAATGCCTTATTATATTCTTCTATCTAAAGACAAGTAATGTAAATGCACAGATGTACCGTTCTTTCTCGTGAGTATAAATTCGAATTCTGGTGCAATTCTTAGGCCATTGAAAGATTGGGACCTCTGCAAAGGCGAAGGTCAAAAGGTTGTATATTTTTTTTTCTAGTAGATATTCAATTTATACTGTAAATAGAGTTTCATTCTTCACATGCTTGGAAAATCAGGTGCCTACAAACCCTGTCAAAGAAAGAATTTTTAGGGTGCTGGTTGCAACCTTTTTAGAAAATGGTTTTACAAATTTGCTTTCCTATTGCTTAACATATTCCATTCCCCTCCTTTCGCACTTCTCCTTACTAAAAGATAGTCAAGAAAGGGATTAGTTTGGCTTATCTTCGATATCAGAAAATGTTGATTCTTATTCATCTAGGCATACATTGTGTTGTCTAGGCTTCTTGCATGGGCAGATATTTCCCGAAACCCCCAGTGTTATATCTTTTAAACAGTCTTCTACACTTTTCTTAACCATTATTGTGTAATAGCATCTATTGTTTTTCAAATCGATTAGGTTATATTTTTACGCAACAGGTTGCATGTGGTTATGACACGCACGTGGACACACACACACACACACACACAGAAAAAAGAAACCTCATTCGGGACCCTATTCTGCCAATTTATTTTAAGAAACACTCAAAGGGTCCCTTCTTCTTGCTATCTCTCTCAAAATAAATGAGGTAAAATGCAGCTAGTTTGGTAATTATGATGAAATTAGGAAATCGAACACCCGTCATATCTCAATCATCTTAGATGGGCCCTGTGTATTCCTGTTTTAACACAAAATGCCACTTTGTAGGTTTTATTTGGGTTTTATGACCCCTGCCATCTGCCAACCAATCCAGGATGGCCACTTAGAAACTTCGTTGCTTTTATTAGCTTGAGGTGGAATGTAGAGAGGATAAATTTCTTTTGTTATAGAGAGAAACAAGGGTCAGCTGACATGAGACTTTCCCTTGTTGGTGAAGCCTTAGTTTCTCCCCCAAGTGGTATGAATCTGTACTTAATACGAGTAACACATCTTGTTCAGTATGTCTTCTGTTCATGTCATGCAACGAAAAGTGTTGGGGTTAATTGTTCATCTTGTTCATAGCTTAGCTGGTTTTGTGGATGGTACATTTGACAGCATATTTAGGGTTTAATTGAAGTCCAGGAAGGGCAACTGAGGTTTATTGTGGCTAACTTTTGTTGTACCAAGGCTTATTTGCAACTTGAGTGCTAAACCATTTGTTGTTTGTACTTGATGGTTGAAACCTTGTTTTCTATTTTATTTTTGTTTTAGAAAATATATTGACATTTTGTGTTTGTTTTCAATTCTAGCATGGAGAGACCCACAATGCATACCTAAAGCTGTTGGATGGGAGCCGAAAGGAGGAAAACTCATTCCTCGATTTGTAAGCCTTGCAGAATCAATGGATCCTGAAAGGTATAACTTTTTCCCCTTTGTTTGAGCCATTACAGCACCAATATTCATGGGTAGTGAGGACACATAGTATTGATCTTGTAACAAGGACGCAGGATAGCAGAATGTTGGTCAGTAAATATAAAATCTATGTAGTACATGCCTATAATGTGCCCTCACAGTATGATACCACAGTTTTATGGGGTGGGTTTGATCATAATAGTTTTGTTTACTCTGAATTGACAATTAAGCCTCAATTTTGCTTCAGTTAACTCTCAACGATGCAATTATGGGCTGTATGCATTCCTCTTAGCTTTGTAGTAATCTCAGTTGTGCAACTACGACCTGGATAGGCTGAAAAGGATGAAAAAATAATTAAATAAAATAGCTGAGTTGTACCTATACAGTAGTGTCAAGGTAAACAAGTATCCCATTGTTAAAAGTTGGTCATGTTTCTAGGTTGGCCGTGTCAGCTGCTGAGCTTAACTTGAAGCTCATGAGATGGCGTACTCTACCTTCTCTAGATCTAGATATGTTGTCTGGGGTAAGGTGTTTACTCCTAGGGGTTGGTACACTTGGATGTGAGGTTGCACGGGTTCTCATGGTCAGTATTTTTTAAATTAGTTCACTACTTGTAGCATCACTCCTCTCAACCACAAATAGACCTAATCAATGCATGTTAGATTGCATTATGCCTTTAAATGACTGCAATTTAACCCTAATTTAATTGAGTGAAGCCTTAAAGTCCCCAACAATGCAGTCAATTTAACAAAAGTGAATTTTAAAATATGTGACTGCTAGGGGTGAAGTTGCTCAAATTAGGAAGAAGTTGTCACTTGCAGATACTGGGCCAGACAAAATTAGTACCAGAAATCAATATATTTATGTATGCTTAATATACCAACAAAATATAAGCAGACGCACCATCATGTGAGACTATGAAGAAGGAACAAACATCTATTTTATATCACAGATTTGTAATTTTTGTTGGCATATAAAATTTTATTTCCTAATTCAGGCTTGGGGAGTCCGAAAAATGACACTGATCGATAGTGGCAGAGTAGCCATGTCTAATCCTGTGAGGCAATCACTTTACACATTTCAAGACTGCCTTAATGGTGGTGAATTCAAGGCTAAAGCAGCTGCAAGGAATTTGAAACTGATATTTCCAGCGGTGGTAAGTTAGTAGATGTGGCAATTGGGCTGGTCGGTTACCCTGGTTTAAGGTTGTCTAAGCACAAGTCACACTCGGGTTTCGGGTTGTGTATCGAACTGGATCATTTTATTTGGTCTGGTCGGGTTTCAGGTCCTCTCAAGTCGGGTCGGGTCGGGTCAGGTCAGTTTGTCGTCTCTAAAGTACATAGAGGTGGAAACAAACTACTTCGCAGAACCTTTTTTCGCAGAGAGGAGAACTTTTGATCTGTAAAGTTGGATTAAAGATCAACGGTCCAGATTAATAATATAAAAACCCTGAATCATATGATTGGCAGTTGAGCGTTGATCTTTAATATGACGGCCCTCCGCAAAGAGCGGAGAAAAAAAATGAGTATACGGTTGCCATAGAGGTGGCAATACTGGGTTGTATTGGGTTTCATGTTCTCTAACTTTATATTATGCTTGGATTTATTCTGTATGCTCGGTTCAAGTTTCAGGAGGTTTGGTTTCGGATTATTTTCAGATTTTGGTTTGTTGAGAGTCGTGTGGGTTTACGTTTTGGGTCGTCCAACTTCGAATGAACAGGTTTTAGGCCATCTCAGGTCGGATCAGGTTGGGTTTTGATAAGTTTGGCTTCTCAAAATTATTTAGTTCGTTTCGGGTCTGAGAGTCTTAGTGTAGACCTAAGCTTATTACGTTTTCAACAAAGGTTAATTAGACTAAGATAGCGTTATTTTCTCTTTGTGAAAAATACACAAAATATCGCCCTCTTCTTCCTTTCTTGTTAGGATTAAATTGTACCCCTCCATTGTCATGTAGGAGGCCAAATGGTATGTAGAGGTCTAGGAGAATTGCCCTTATGTATAGATGTGTATTTTTGCAGTTGTTTCATAATAGTTCAATTGACTTCTTTTTTGAGACAGGAAGTGGAGGGAATAGTGATGCCAGTACCGATGCCAGGGCATCCTATTTCAGCCAAGGAGACAGATACTGTGCTTGAGTCATGCAAGCGGCTTGAAGATTTGATCGAGTCTCATGATGTGACCTTTTTATTAACTGATACGCGAGAGAGCCGTTGGCTCCCCACACTTATCTGCTCAAATAGAAACAAGGTACATTTTCTAGGATGTGGGAGTTTGCAGGAATATCTTTTATTTATATATATATTATTGAGTTAGAAACTTCTCAATTTTGATGGAATTTGTTCGGATGCAGATAGCTATCACATCTGCACTAGGATTTGATAGTTATCTTGTCATGCGGCATGGAGCAGGACCCATGCCAACTGCTCCAACTCCGCACGGCACTGCAACTGATGCGGGGACCACCAGTCCACGATTGGGATGCTACTTCTGCAATGATGTTGTTGCTCCAATTGATGTAATCTTTAATAATATTTGTTTGCTTCTTTTCAGACTTTCTTTTGCACTTCTCAAAATATACTTTAGGGAAAATTCCGTTAAATGCTAGAACATCTTGGTGTTACAAGTAATTCCTTTCTAAAAGAGTGCATTGTGTACTCTTGCCTTGATTATTTGAAAGCATAACCGTTTATTTTAAAGATAACTGTACTTGCACTGTGTGGCCTCCCCTTCTTTTAGATTGAACAATCCTGTAAATTTGGTACGTATGAGGCCTTGATTGCATTTTTTTATTCATGTTTTAATTTGGTTTAGTCGGTTGGAGGCCTTGATTGCATTTTCTAATTCATGCTTTAATTTGGTTTAGTCGGTATCCAACCGCACATTGGATCAACAATGCACGGTTACACGGCCTGGCCTTGCTCCAATTGCCTCTGCTCTAGCTGTCGAGTTGCTGGTTGGCCTTTTACATCATCCAGAGAGGTAAACAATAATATATATATTTTTTGTTTTGTTTTGGGAAGGGGTCTAACATTGAATTCCTTGTGGCTAAGTACATATATTATTAAAAAAAAAATGCAAATATAGCCCCTCTCTTGTCAGATAATCGGGAGTCTTCTGTTATTATCAACTAATAATTTGAAATCTTCTTTTATTACTTTATTGATGATAGTTTTCTAACACTGTATTCTGTGTCATGCACATTGTATTTGTAGGATTAGTGCTAAAGGAGAGATTGCAGGTTCTTTTGTAAGTAGCAGTGAGGAACAGCCACTTGGAATATTGCCTCACCAAATCCGCGGCTCTCTCTCTCAGTCTTCTCAACTGACACTTCTCGGCCACTCTTCTGACAGCTGTACTGCCTGTTCTCAATCTGTAAGCTACTTCCAATTTCAATGGTAAAATGTTTCATGTGTGCCCCTGCAAATGGTCATACAGTCCTGTCGACTAGAATTAATTATTATGTCTCCAAAAAGGAAACATGGCTGAAAGGCCCCCAGTACAGTTTCTTCGTTGACACACACACACACATAGAGAGAGAGACTAGTACTTTACGAAGCAGCTTCAACAGTACTTCACACTCGTAGCTCTAATTTTAAAGTTCAAACAACTGATCCCAACCATTGAACATGTTAATGTTGAAATCCCCTTGAAAATTGAATTGTAAGTTTTTATAATTTTTTACAATATTTTAGAACAGTGGAACATCATGTCTATTTGATGGTTCATAAATCGTTAGATCAACAAACTTTTCACCTCTCTAAAAAATGGTAAAAGTATTCCAAAAACTGTAAAATTCCGTCTCTAAGGAGATTTTAATATGGACATCAATTTTAACAGTTTGGATCGATCATTTGAACCTTGAAATTGGAGATATCAATGCTAAGTACTGTCGGAATTGTACTTTGTGAGGTGCCATAGTTTAACTCACATTCTGTCTCTATATATTAGTGGGTTATGCTCACAAGTTTAATTGAAACTGAAATAAGTTTTCTTCATGGTATACTTATTTCCCTTTTGCCAAAAGCAAATGAAATATATTGCTACTTGGCGAGTAAATTGGGTTGGTAATAAAGGGTAAAGAAAGGATCTTGTAAACTATATTTCACCATTTGCTCTCAGGTTGTGACGGAGTACAGGCAGAGAGGATTGGACTTTGTTTTACAAGCAATTAATCAGCCGACTTATCTAGAGGATCTGACTGGATTAACGGAACTAATCAAATCCGTTGGTTCTTGTCAACTGGATTGGATTGACGATGATGCAGATAATGAACAAGACATTGATGATTTCTGATATTAAATACAAAAGTAAAGGCGTTAATTGATTAAATTTCTTTAATCATTTTGTTCTCTTGTGTCAATAGTATTGGATGTTCTGTAATTTAGCAACAGATCAAATCATAAATTATTTTTTAAATCACTTCTATTTCTTTCTTCCGATACTTTACCTGAGAAAACTGATGATGACCGTTTTTTTCTTTTAATTTTGCTAACATAACTGGTAAACATTTCAAATAAATGATAGCAGTAAGATGACATTAAACAAGCACTGGAAGCCTTCTAAAACTACACCATTTTTCAGAAAATCATTGATTAATATTTAAGCTGAATAGAATAATAACGTACTGAGATCTGTTTCAGCGAGCAAAAAATTTTGTAGGATCTGTTTAAGGAGGCTTAATCCATTAATCACCGAAAGAGAATATACTTGATATGAATTCACCCTCTGAAACAAGAAGTTCTGGTCCCGTTTTTTAAACCCACCAGTAAGATACACCTTTCTATTGAATTAATCTGTAGGATTTTAAATCACCATTGCAATTTGGTTAATTTTTAATGATACTGAAACCAGTGGTATAACAATCTTTTCAGAAAACAAGAAAAGAAAAATGACAGTAGAATCACGCTTGATCCCTTGACTCTCATAAAATAACTTGTAAACAGTAATTTATGCTAACTTCGACAACTCGTGGTGAAATAAAGCCGAGTGTTCCTCCTTGACACAAGACAACATCAGCCGGACCCCATTTTTAGGTGGAGGGGGCTTCAGATAAGTAACCAAAGCACTGTCGTTGAAATTCATGTTCAACGGGAAAACATGCCTTGGTGGGCCCCACCCAAAGTCGACCTCATTGAGACCAATCTTTCTCCAATCCGTCACAATCATTGATCCATAATTTAATGGCATGTTCTGGATGGATTCAGTATTATGTCCATACATCCAATTTACAAACCTGGTGGAATGCAACTCTTTTGAGTATTTTATTAGATTCATGACCTCTACTAGAGAAGCGTTGTTGATTTCCTCGGTACTCTTTGTAATGAATATCGGGTATAGGCAATTACCATAATACCCCTCTACAGAGGGTAATATGCCGTGTAGTAAATGCCGGGTGCTAGCAGCACATGCTAGCCGGACCTCAGATTCTGGCATCAAATCAATTGCATGTGCATGGCATTTTAAGATCATGGCTGTCATGACATCGAAAGTTGAGCTACTTTGACCTGTCACAGCCATGTAAAGGTCCTTGGTTCGATCGATGCTCTCTAAGGAGATGTCAACCACTGAGGTCATCAAATTAAAAAGGGTGGAATCAGTTGTACTGTGTCTGTGTGGCACTGTCGGTGGGTCTGGGATGTTTTCCCGGGACCACACTGGTTTCACAGTCGGTTCAGGAATACAACGTGCCATCTCACCGACTGCTTTCAGGAATTGCGCGTATCCTTGGCCATCAAACACCAGGTGGTTCATGCGCATACCGATAGTGAACCCGCCGCAGGCAAATTCAGTGACCTGAAATTTAAGCATATAGTTGATTTTTGTGGAAGCCCATTACACAAGCAAATAAAAAAAAATTAAGAAAAATGTCAAATTACCTGAATCATAAGGATTTCATCTTGAAGATTGGCTTTGAGTACTGGAGCCTGTGGCAGCAGCTGCTCCTTTGGTATCATCAGTGGCCATTCGAGATAGTTTACTTCGTCGAGGCTACAATTTGCATTTGCTTTGACAAACCAGATTCCCTCGCCGGTGCAATCAACCTCAGGCTTACCCTGTGAAACTTAATTATAATCAGTCTCTCGATCCATGAACTTAATTAAAAGCTAATATATGCAGCTTAATTATAGGGTTCTTCTTATTTATACATCTTCGTCCTACTTCTGATGTCTTTAGTTAGAAATTAATTTTACTATTTGATTGCCTGAACTCACAATATATTAAAGTGAGATATACAGCTAAGAATGTATATATCAGCAAACATTTTAATTATTCATCTGCTGTTTCTGTAAAACATAATTATATATAGTATATCTAGAATAATACAAGCTATAATGCAAAGTAATCAACATTCATACGGGTCTCACATTCTCTAGAAAATCTTAAATCCTATTTACCGGCTTGACTTCGGTGAATTTTCCTGCAACTGGGTAGTAGTGCACGAGTGCTTTGGCGAATGCATCCCTGATGCATGCAGCTGCTTGTACACCATGTGTATAAACTGTAATTAGATCAATCGACAAACGCCCTCGGTTGCAACGGTCAATGGATGAGAGAGGGAGGATCTTGGTCGGGGTGGCCGAGGCAGGTGGGACCCGAACTGCAGGTGATATTGTTATGGTGTGAAGAGCCATAACTTCTTAATCAACTTGTGCATGTAAGCCTAATAATGGTCACCTCTAAAAGAGTCTAAAAGGGGGGAGTGGAAACTGGAAAGGATCAAAGGATAGAAGAGGTGATCTAGAAATTAAATAAAATAGTGAATCAAAAGGTTGCCTAATTAATGCAGAGAAATAGTAGGAAATAGCTATCAATGCAGAGAAATGAAAAGGTGGTTAAACACAGCATGAGTACATATCAACCGTTCGAATAACACAACTAAGAACAAAGTAATAAAATTGAGGTGGCGTGTCATAGCTTAAAATTTTTGAAAACTCAACTGTCTTTCTGGTATATTTAATATCTAATATACACTTAGAGTTCTCAAAATCGTGTCTGCGTGTCTAAAAACGGCACGAGAAGGACACGACACGGTTAAGACACGGTACGGGACACAACACGGTACTGTTCACGTGCCGTGTCTTAAGCGTATCGTGCTTAGGTTTCCTACTGTAGGGCACGACACGACACGAAATGTTTACGAGGAGAGGCACGGCACGACACGACACGACACGAGAACGCGTCTAGACACGACACATTTAGGCACGACACGACGACACAGGTAGGCACGGGTAAGAATGAGTAGGCACAGTTAGGCACATGTAGGCATAGAAGTTCAAATTTTTTTGAAATTTTCCAGCGAGAGTTCTAAATTCGTTCAACCTCTAACGTAGTGCCAAGTGCCAACTGTCAAGGACAACACTAGCATCGAATTTTTTTTCCAGTTTTTTATGTTCTTGTAAAAAATTTATCTATTTTTTAGTTTTTTTTTTAATATTTTCGGCACGAATAAGGCACATCGTGCCGAAGCAACACGGCACGAACACACACGTCACGATTAGACACGACACGGTTAAGATGCGGCACGTTTAGGCACGACATAGTTAAAACATGGTACGTTTAGGCACGACGTGTCTAAACGTGCCGTGTCTTAACCGTTCTATTCCTATCCTTTCCAATTTTTGACACGATAAATATAATAAAATACTAACCGTGCCGTGCTGTTTCGTGCCGTGTCAAGCCATATTTAGAACGTAATGGCATGAATTTAAAACACTATATACACTGATAAACAGAAAATCGATCAAGAAAAGAAATATAAAACAATACAAACAATAGTACAAAGCATAGTGTGTGCGTATCTTGTACATTAATTTCATCATGGGATTTAAAAGTTTGAAGTTGACGTCCCTAGTGCGCATAATGCATGTATGAAATAACTTTCTTTAAATAAATTTTGATAATTGTTGCGGAATGACTAATGAGATCTACTTTTAGCCTATGGATATCATTCAAATTCCACTACCAAGTAAACTATAAAATTCCACTATTTACCCGTGTGTTTTTTTCCTATGAAAATCTTGACCAATTTGCTACTTAATAGGCTTATACAGGCTTATACGTAAATACCATATTTGATATTAACTATTGATATCGATTTTATTATACTAATTTAGTTGATTTATTCTGTATATTATTTAAGTTATTATACATGTTATTTTTTACTACTTTTAGTTGATTTATCCTATACTTTTTACACAAGGCTCCAGTTCTGTACATCATTGTTGAGCTTGTTAACATCCAATTAGTCCCGTCAAATATTTTAAACGGTCACAACTAGCAGTTTTGGTTAACCGTTATGTTCAACCAATATTTTTGGCGTTAATCGTTTCGTCCCTTATGATAGGATTTTTTTTGTCGTTGATTGTTTCGTTAAACATAAACCATCAAAACGATCAACCGTTCAATTTTTTTTATCGTTAACAGGATAATTCATTAATTCTTCAAGAGTTTCTTATGTGCCCTCTCACCATTTTTACAAATCAAACCTTACAAAATATCAAATTCGCAGTAACAGCTCCTTTTTCAGAGATGAAACACCTCCATCTATCCAAAAACTGAGAAGAAAACAATGAAAAAGAACCAACTTAAAGAACAAATAGAAAAATAAAAATAAAAATACTTAAATCCCCAATCCCGAAAATTTTAATAATAAACAAAATAAAATAGAAAAATATCAAAATAAGAAAAAAAATTATTTTTTACGAAAATAAGAAAACCGGAAACTTAGAATTCGGTTTTGAATCGGAAACTAAGAATCCGGTTAAGTACTGCCGTGCATTATTTGATCCAAATTGAAGCATTCACTACATAACTTCATGTTGATTTGACATTGCATGACAAGCATAACTTCCGAAAATTTTAATAATAAAATAGAACTTCATGTTGATTTGCCCTGTTCGGATAGCAGGGCACAAATGGGAATAACAGTAAATTAGTACTCAGATTAAAATTTTCCTAAGTGGTGTTTGACAACTTTTTTCCAGTTGGGCACGGATTTAATTCCCCATAGAAATGCATGAAAAAAGCTTGATTTTCAAGGGAATTTTATAATTAACTTGGATCTGATTTTTTTTTCACAAAAGTGTTGGGAATGAAGGTGTCAGAAATATAGATACCCAAACTCATATGAGTGTGTTTGCAGTAGGGGTGCAACCGGATCGGATATTTATTCGATTATCCGGATTCAAATTCGGATTTTAACGAATATTGGATGTTCGGATTCGGATATTTTCGGATACGGATACGGATACAGATATGGATACGGATAATTTTTTATCGGATACGAATACGGGTACGATTTCGAATTTTGAGTCAGATACAAATACAGATTCGGATAATTATCCGAATCCGAAACTTTCGGATTTTCGGATATCCGATAAATATGTTTTTTTCTACAAACTTTGACTACGTTCTTCGGGATCATAATTAATTCTTTCTTATCGTCGCAAGCCATCGAATTGTAGATATTCGAGTCTACTTCCACCACGTTGAGTCCGATTTGCGATCAGAGAAACGTGCATCTAAAATTTGGCTCCACTATCAACTTATGCCTTAATTTGTAATTTTTTATCATGTGTTTTTGTCAGAATCAATTTTGAATCGCTCGTTTCTCCGATCGCAAATTAGACTTGACGCGGTGGAAGTAGACTCCGACATTTACAGCTTGATGACTTGCGACGATAAAAAAATTAATTACAATCTCGACGAGCACATATCAACTTATGCCTTAATTTGTAATTTTTTATCATGTGTTTTTGTCAGAATCAATTTTGAATCGCTCGTTTCTCCGATCGCAAATTAGACTTGGACGCGGTGGAAGTAGACTCCGACATTTACAGCTTGATGACTTGCGACGATAAAAAAATTAATTACAATCTCGACGAGCACAGTCAAAGTCGTTACAAAAACTTACTAAATTGAATCCAACTCTTGTATTAAATTATTAATATTTTAATTAATAAAGTTTCCACGTTCAAAAGTTAATTTTTTTTTCATGATTGACCTTAGGAAAATAAAATAGTATTAATGACTTTTATTTCAAATCTTTTACAGCAATAACCATATTTATAAACATTCGGTTCAGATGTGTTATATATGTTATTCTATGTTATGTTATGCTATGCACTTTTGTTATGTTATGTTGGACTTGCTATGTTAGCGTCATACGTCAAGCATCAAGCGTCAAGCGTCAAGCGTCAATACGTCATGCATCAAGCGTCAAGCGTCATGCATCAAACGTCATGCATCAAGCGTCAAGCATCATGCATCAAGCGTCAAGCGTCAAGCGTCAAGCATCAAGTGTCAAACGACATGCATCAAGCGTCATACGCCAAGCGTCATGCATCAAGTGTTTGAATGCATGACGCTTGAGGCATGACGATTGACGCTTGATGCGTGACGTTTGATGCATGACGCTTGATGCATGGTGTATGACGTTTGATGTATGACGCTTGATGCATGACGTTTGACGGATGACGCTTGACGCTTGATGCATGACGCTTGATGCATGACGCTTGACGTTTGATGCATGACGCTTGATGCATGTCGCTTGATGCATGATGCATGACGCTTGATGCATGACGCTTGACGCTTGATGCATGACGCTTGACGCCTGATGCATGACGTATGACGCTTGCCGCTTGATGCATGACGTATGACGCTTGACGCTTGATGCTTGACGTATGACGCTAACATAGCAAGTCCAACATAACATAACAAAAGTGCATAGCATAACATAACATAGAATAACATATATAACACATCTGAACCGGAATGTTATAAATATGGTTATTGCTGTAAAAGATTTGAAATAAAAGTCATTAATACTATTTTATTTTCCTAAGGTCAATCATGAAAAAAAAAATTAACTTTTGAACGTGGAAAACTTTATTAATTAAAATATTAATAATTTAATACAAGAGTTGGATTCAATTTAGGTAAGTTTTATAACGACTTTGACTATGCTCGTCGAGACTGTAATTAATTTTTTTATCGTTGCAAGTCATCAAGCTGTAAATGTCGGAGTCTACTTCCACCGCGACAAGTCTAATTTGCGATCAGAGAAACGAGCGATTCAAAATTGATTATGACACAAACACATGATAAAAAATTACAAATTAAGGCATAAGTTGATAGTGGAGCCAAATTTTAGATGCGTGTTTCTCCGATCGCAAATCGAACTCAACGTGGTGGAAGTAGACTCGAATATCTACAATTCGATGGCTTGCCACGATAAGAAAGAATTAATTATGATCCTGAAGAGCGTAGTCAAAGTTTGTAGAAAAAAACATATTTATCGGATATCCGAAAATCCGAAAGTTCCGGATTCGGATAATTATCCGAATCGGTATTCGTATTTGACTCAAAATTCGAAACCGTACCCGTATCCGTATCCGTATCCGATAAAAAATTATTCGTATCCATATCCGTATCCGTATCCGAAAATATCTGAATCCGAACATCCAATATCCGTTAAAATCCGAATTTGAATCCGGATAATCGGATAAATATCCGATCCGGTTGCACCCCTACTGCAAACACACTCATATGAGTTTGGGTATCTATATTCCTGACACCTTCATTCCCAACACTTTTGTGAAAAAAAAATCAGATCCAAGTTAATTATAAAATTCCCTTGAGAATCAAGCTTTTTTCATGCATTTCTATGGGGAATTAAATCTGTGCCCAACTAGAAAAAAGTTGTCAAACACCACTTAGGAAAATTTTAAACTGAATACTAATTTACTGTTATTCCCATTTGTGCCTTGCTATCCGAACAGGGCAAATCAACATGAAGTTCTGCTTGTCATGCAATGTCAAATCAACATGAAGTTCTGTAGTGAATGCTTCAATTTGGATCAAATAATGCACGGCAGTACTTAACCGGATTCTTAGTTTCCGGTTCAAAACCAAATTCTAAGTTTCCGGTTTTCTTATTTTCTTTAAAAAACAAAAAAAAATTCTTATTTTAATATTTTTCTATTTGATTTTGTTTATTATTAAAATTTTCGGCCCCAATTCTATTACTTGTGTTTCTCCTTGGAGAACCCCCAAAATTCACGAATTTCTTTTTAAAAAAAGCAGCAAAAAAGAAGAAAATAACAAAGAAAAACAAAGAAGAAAAAGGAAAAAAGAGGATTAGCTTGACATGCTGAGATAGATCGAGATTAGCTGAGGAGAGCAGCAAAACTGTGGCGGTTGTTGCCTTCGAGGAGAGCAGCGGGGCATAAGGGTGATGGTTTGGATCTCGCATAGGTTGGATGATGTACTTGCGTGGCGTGAAGTACCAGGGAGATTTCGTGTTTTTTAGGTATGAGCTTGAGGCAAATAATGGAGTCGAGACTCGGGACTGAGTGAGGGAAAAATAGAGAGAAAGAAGCTGCGCAAGAGAGGGCAAATATTCACAGAGGGTCATAGACAAAAAAAAGTTCAACAGATAGAGTCAGAAGCATTCTAAAAATTGCACAGAGGACCAGGGACGCAACTATTAGTTGCGCCTCTAAGAAAATTTGATTTTTTTTGCTGAATTCAAGACATTTTGTAGCTGCTTGTACAGATGTGGGACCTACATTTAGGGGTGCAAGTAATAGTTGCGCCCCTAAGTGTTGCTGTCAAATTTTTTTGCTATTCAGGGACGCAACTATTAGTTGTGCTCTTGATCCTCTGTGTAATTTTTAGAATGCCATTGGTTCTAACTGTTGAAGTTTTTCGTCCTTGGCCCTCTATGAAAATTTTCCCAAGAGAGAGAGAGGAGGTGGCATAGTTAAAAATGAAATAATTTTTTTAATCGCCACCGTTTCGTTTGCACGAAACAGAAGTAGGGTGCACAAAATACTCGTGACTCGCTCGTGTTGGGCTTACTAACAACTCGTTCGTTAACAACTCGAGTGTTAACGAGCCGAGCCAGCTCGTTAGTAAACGAGCCGATCTCGAGCTGTGACAAGCTCGGCTCGTGTAAGTATCGATATCTTAACGAGTTAATCTGAACCGTCGAATTGGTTACCACCATCTCTAAATAGATCTTTACCATAGAGAACTTTCACGATTTTATAATTTTATTATGTTTTTTTAATTATTTTGTCATTTTTTTCTTGCAAACAAGCTACAAACGAGCCAGCTCGAGTTGAGAGTTTCAGCTCATAAGCACTTATAGTAACGAGCCGAGTTCGAGTTCGCCCCAGCTCGCTCGAGCTCGGCTCGTTTACACCCCTAAACAGAAGGACTGAATGCCTGAACGGTTAAATGTGGAATCGTATTTTCTGCGCGCACTTTTTTGTGCTTTGTGTACAGTTTAATTTGTATTGTCGAATTAAAAATTAACGCTCATTGATATGATTCAATAAAGAACTTTTGGTATTTAATGTGACGAATTCAGATTAGCGGAATTTCGTTTCTGTTAAATGTGTATTTGCTGACAGTCTACACGGCTACACCCAATCACTACCAACAAAAAAAGCAAAAGCCCCAAATAGCCCAATACGAACTAATCCAACTCCTTTATTTTGGGCTGTTTTGGGGCCCGAGTTGATCGATTCTGATATTTGTTAGTTTAGATTTATGTAAGCCCCCAACTTTATTTCTGTTGATCAATAATACAAGCTTAAATAAAAAAAAATATACATCTGTTTATCGAGTAAGAAGTTTGTAACTGCGGCAACCAAACTAGTGTAGATAAATTGCTAAAGTTTTTTTTTTTTCCTTTTTTTTGAAGAAATTATTATGAAAATACTAAACATTGTTGCATTTTTTTTTTGAGGTAGGCAGGCACATCCTATTTAATCTTCCTTAAAAGGTAGTTTTTCTTAAACATTGTTTGCCCTCCTAAAAACAATACTTTTAGTTTTTCTGTAATTAAAATATATGACATCTACTGGTAACATAACTGGTAGACACTTTCAATAAATGATTGCAGTAGGTTGACATGCATTAAGCATGCACTAGAAGATTAGCAAGTAGTAAATGGTGAATTATATATAACATATATTACCAGGTACAAGTCTACATAAAAATATAGGTAGCTGCCATCCCTATTTACTATTTAGCGATAGATGAACCTTTGAAAGGCAACTCTGACTCAATGATAAACTTATTTATATTTCATGCTTCTAATATAAGAGTAGCATTGTCAACTTGCAACTTTTGATTGGGGGAATACAGATCTCAACATTTTAAAATAGTAACTTTTTCCAAAATAAAAAACATATAGATATGTTACATATTAATTAGACGGATTAATTTGTCTGGCAATAATATACACAAGCAAGTACTTTATTCCACAATGACACCCATAAATAATGGCACATGATAACATGATACAGATCTGCTGAATCAAACCCTTTATCTATACAGAATTAATCAAACATATGAACAACATAAAACATCAAATAACAGTAGAGTCTGACGACTATTTTCTAAAACTGCATTTGCTGGTCGAACCTACTGCTACAGGATGTGGTATTATAGCTTATAAATAGACTTGGGATATTGATCTGTAGGATTTTAAATCTCAATGTGTAATATTGAGGTGTGGTACCTAAGAGACTATTTTGGTTCTATTCTAATGAAACTGGTGGTATAAAACCACTTTTCAGAGAAAATAGTACGGCAGTAGAATCACGCCTGATCCCTTGACAGTGATAAAAAGACATAGACACTTTTAAACAATAATTTATGCCAACTTCGACAACTCATGGTGAAGCACAGCCGATGAGCCGAGTGTTCCTTCTTGACACAACACGACACGACATCAGCCAGACCCCATGATCAGGTGGAGAGGAGCTTCAGATAAGTAGCAAAACCACAGTAGTTGAGATTCATGTTCAACGGGAAAACATACCTTGGTTGGCTCCAGCTATCCAAAGTCGACCTCATTGAGCCTAATCTTTCTCCAATCTGTCGCAGCCACTGATCCATAATCCAACGGCAGGCATGGTCGAATGCAACTCTTTTGCGTCTTTTATTAGATTCATGACCTCTACAAGAGAAGCGTTGTTGTCTCCTCACACCTCACTCACTGCACTTTATAACGAACATTGGGTATATGCAATTACCATAATACCCCTCTACAGATCGGTTTTCGAACTCTCATCTCTCAATGACAAACGTTACTCTTAATTAGTCACTTGATTAAATATCAGTTTTGTTATGTTGTGTACTTAATTAATGAAGATTAACAACCTTCTAGCTATAGTACTATAATGCATCCAAAAAAATTAAGCTCGCATTATCTAATTAGTGATACTATGATGCTTGCGCAAGCACCGATATACTATGCTTGCGATTACATATATCCAATTTTAATGTGTAAACGATCGATCTGAACGGTTGAAAACGTTATCCGTACAAAAAAAAATCTATTTAGGAACCAAAATTTCAATTTTTAGAAACTTTTAACTATTTTATAAGATGAGCTAAAATTGCAGAGATTCATAATCATTAGATCAATGTATTTTTCATCCATTCGATAAAATAGTTAAAAAAATTTAAAATAAAAATTTGGGTCCTCAGGTAGATTTTAGTATGCATTTTCCATGGTTCGAATCAGTTGTGTGCACTTTGAAATTCGAGATATGTGATCGCAAGTACGATAGAACATGTGCTTGCACAAGCAACATAATTTTACTCTTAATTATTTATATATTTTGTTTAGAAATTTCGAGTTTTCTTTTTCAAGATTTATAAGCCGAAAGTTAGGTCCATTAACTGTTATATTTTCTAACATTTTTCATTTATATAAAAATTAATTCTCAAAATTATCAAAATAACCGTTGTTAAGTGATTCCACGAAGCAATAAAAAAATGATTTCAAGGCTGACAATAAATTTTAAGCTATTTTTGAAGCTAATTAAGATGGATCTCTTGCGACTTCTTCCTCATACAAAGCATATGATTGAAATTTGAAAGGAGGATAAAAATGTGGAGGAGATTAAGTTGGCTACCGACCGTAATAATGGTGAATGAAATTAAGAGAAATGCATAGGATTTTTCTAATCTACGTATATAAAGGTTAAACATTCCTCCACAGTGTCAATCGCCGGTAAACATAACAGTTCCGTGATACAGTAAAAATACTGTAGGCCACGGTATAATACTGTAGCAATTTTATTTTTCAAATTTTCCCGAAAAAACACTATAGCATATTTTTCCGAAACATTTTTATTTTCCCCCCGTGCTACAGTAAAAATACTGTAGTAAGTTTATTTTTTAAATTTTTGCCGGAAAACACTGTAGCGTTTTATTTTTTCCGAAAATTTTTTTACCCGTTTTTTTTTCTGCAGCAATTTTTTGTTAAAATTTTTCCGATTTATTTTATCTCGATTTCACTGTAGGATATTATTTTTTTCCGAAAAAAATTTTCCCACTTTTTTCTGCAGCAACTTTTGTCCCTATTTTACCGTACCATCTTTATTTTTTTTATTTTCCCGGGATTTTCGCTACAGTAAACCACGGTTTAAAATTTTCCGATTGATTTTTTCCTAGTTTTACCGTAGCATTTTTTATTTTTTCCGAAATATTTTTTCTGCAGCAACTTTTTGTTAAAATTTTTTTGATTTATTTTTGTCCTATTTTATTGTAGCATTTTTTTGGTTGTTTGTGAAGGGAAACACACATTTTCTGGTTGCGAAGTTTGCATCAGATTATTTCGGATTGCTTTGAGCGGATTTTTCAGAATTTGATATCGCTTGATATGATTGTTGCAGCTCTCTTTAATGATTGCTTACGCCTCTTGTGCGTCTTAGCAGTTTAGCCAGGGTGAACACACAAACATAGCAATATGATACATGATACTTGGTACTTAGCCAAATTTGAGAAGGAAAACACACACATTTTCTGGTTGCGAAGTTTGCATCAGATTAATTCGGATTGCTTTGAGCGGATTTTTCGAAATTTGATATCGCTTGATAAGGTTGTTGGAGCTCTCTCTAATGATTGCTTACGCCTCTTGTGCGTCTTAGCGGTTTAGCCTGGGTGAACGCACAAACGTAGCAACATGACACATGATACTTGGTACTTAGTCAAATTTGAGAAAATGAAACACACACATTTTCTGGTTGCGAAGTTTGCATCAGATTATCTCGGATTGCTTTGAGCGGATTTTCTGGAATTTGATATCGCTTGATAAGATTGTTGGAGCTCTCTTCAACGACTGCTTACGCCTCTTGTGCGTCTTAGCAGTATAGCCTGGGTGGACACACAAACGTAGCAACATGACACATGATACTTGGTACTTAGCCAAATTTAAGAAAGGGAAACACACACATTTTCTGGTTGCGAAGTCTACATCAGATTATTTCGGATTGCTTTGTAAATCGCGTATGACAGATTGCATTATTTAGCAAAAATTACATTTTTAAATGAATATTTTAAACTATCTCAAATTTTTGTTAATACATTAGCACTTCATGCATCACACTTCATTTTTTAATGAATATTTTAGACTACACAAGCCTAATGACACATGACGCATGCCGTATGACCCATGACACATGTCGTATGACGCCTGACGCATGACGCAAGTCGCACGACGTTAGGGGAATGACGCATGACGCATGATGCATCATGCATGGCACATGACGTCAAACACATGACACATGGCATATGACGCATGATGTATGACACATGCCGCATAACGCAAGTCACATGGCGTTGGAAGAATGACGCATTATGAATGACGCTTGACGCATGCCGCATGCCGCATGATGCATGACGCATGACGCATGACGCATGACCCATGGCACGCCTTGCGTCATGCGACAGTAAAGCAACGAACACATGTCGCATGACGCATGACGCATGTCGCATGACGCATGACGCATGACGCATGTTGCCTGTCGCATGACGCATGACGCATTTCGCATTATGCATGACGCAAGGCGGCGTGATGCATGAAGCATGACGCATGACGCATGACGCAAGGCGAATGACGCATGCCAGTTCGCGCATGACGCACGACATATGACGCATGACGCATGACACATGGCGATTGACGCATACTGCATACATGCACAATCTTCTATTTCTTGATATACTCATGTCTCACCGACCGCCACTTTTCATACCTTTTCAGTTTTTCCTGCCATTATTCTTTCTGTTTTTTTATATTAATTAAACATTTCCTTATAATTTTATTATTATAATTTCAAAGTTTAGAGTTTAACTTTTTCGCGCGGGGCGCGAACGCTTATGCTAGTTGATATTCATAATTCACCATATGGATTTAAAAGGTGGCAAAAATATTGTGCCACTTGTGCTAAAAAAATAAAATTCACAGAAAAAAAGACTTTTTTAAACGAAAAAATAGAGGAAAAATAGAGAAAAGCAAAAATTAATCCTATAGAACAAACGATAATATATATAAGGATAAAGTTATCTTAACTTCTTTTTTACATCATGCTCCTGTAACATTATTTGACGTTGACACGCATCGTGTCTCTAATGTGTGACACTAAAGCCTGATAAGTAATTTTCTTTAAATAATGTGTGATAATTGTGCAAATGAGATGTATTAATTTGTCGCATATGGATAATTGGATTCAATGAATATCCACAAAGTAAATTATGACATTCCATTGACCAAAGCCAAAGGGGCTCTTAGTTAAAAATAATCCAGTAAATTATGACATTCTATTTACCTATGTAATAACTTTAAGAGGTTATATTCACACGCCATTGACCTATGTGCTTACTTTAAAGAGGTTATATTCACATTCCATTGATCTATGTGCTACCAAACGCGATTTCCTTTTAACCACAAACTTAGTAATATAATAGTTTTTAGGACGCTGATACAATGTCTCTTGTTCTGTTCCCTCTTTTCCTCTGCTATCACTGACGTATGAGTTTCACGTGAATTTCGTGCTTTGATTTTAAAAAACCTTTTTTTTAAAGCATTGACTGAAACAGTGGTGGAGCACTATATCTTTATTCTAGTTTTTATTGATGCTCTAGAGGCTGGAGCTAGTAATTATAATATTTTAATTGGAGTTTACATGAGGCTTATAGTATTGAACTATTTTTCTTGTGGTCGCTAATAGCCCAATTAATATGCACAAAGCCCAAATACTTTAAACCCAAGTAGCCCAATATGAAATAAATATAGGCTTCTTTATCTTTGGAATGTATTGTGGCCTGATTTTATTGGGTATTTGAGTCTGATACTTGTTATTTTACAGTTATTTCTCTCCATTCATGTTTTTCTCTTAAGAAGGCAGAATTTGTATTTTTGTCTTTAAAATTTTGCAAAAAAAAAAAATCAACTTGATTCTTAACTTTTGTGTATACTAGTTTGATCTTTGAACTTTTAAGAATTAGAACTATGGTTGTCCTCAGTGGTTTGAATGGTTTAGGAGTTGAGAGATGATTTAGCGTTTAGCATTTTAGTGGTGATAAAACTGTCGATAATTTATCATATGATATTTCATATTGTGTCATTTTTTTTTCAAATGATATAAAATTTCAATCATAATTAATACATCTATATACTTAATAAAAAATACAATAATAATTTTAATCTCACAAAATATATTTTTAAAGACTAATATATTGAATAATTCATACAAAAGTACTTTAGTTAAAGTAAAAACAAAAAGATTCAAACGATACAAATTTGTTGTGCTTAAAAAATCACAAAAACCCACTAAAGTGGGATTTTTTGTCTGTTATATCGCAAAACGATAAATTTGCCTCCGTGTCTGCTGTGCGTTTCCGCAGACACGGCAGGCATTAAATCTGAACCATTCATGTTTTTTCATTGCAAATCAGAATCGTAAATAAAATTAGAGAGATCACATGTGGTACAGTTTTCTTCGTTATCAGTGTAGAGAATTATTATTTTTTCTCTTTCTCTTCAATGCTCTCGCAGAGCTTTTCCTAACCCGTTCTTCTTCTTCATCGTCACAGTCATTGTCAATTGCTCTACCATCGCATTAACTCCTCTTCCGATCGACCGCCTTTCTCTCTCCCCATCTTCGTTTTACCCAGTTGTTCCCTCTCTCTCTCTCGCGAATATCAAAGTGGAGAAAAAAATAGAATAAAGGCGGCCCTGCTTCGCCACTACTCGCATCGCCAGGGCCAGAGATTCGAGTCTCTTATCTCTCTTCGCTGATGTGCTCATCGTGCTCCTCTGCTCTCTCTCTCTATTCTCGGGTTTCTCTCTCTCTCGCATCGCCAGGGCCAGGAACCCACAACCTCGTCTTCGCAGCTCCTACGCTCCGCTGTACCCCCGGCTTTGCTCACCAATTAGAAGCAAGGGAAGAAGAGAGTAGATTGAGGTTGTCGCTACTCATGCTTGCCTTCTCTCTGTTCATTTATCGCTCTTTTTACTGGTAAAAAAACCTAAATTCGATGTTAGGGTTTGAAATACAAGAACATCGGTTGCGATGCGAGTTATTATTTGATTCTTTTGTGATTGAAAGATACTTATTTCAGGTTTAGAGGTGATAATTGATTTTGACAAGAGAATTTGGGGTTATAGGGAAGCACTATTTTGCTAGATTAGCCTTGAAGAGTACAGGTAAATTATCACCTTCCGCCTTCATAGATTATCTTCCTTTCAAATTAATGCTTTTCTGGAGTTTCCACAAGAATTCAATTTTGGACTAGCACATAATCGATCATTGATTTTCATTTTTTTACTGTACTACTAGAATGCTTCATGGAGCCGAGCACAAAGACTAAGCTCTTGGGAAAGGGGAAATAAATGAATCAATTTAGTTTTATATATTCGTAAGGTCTTACCTAGGGTTAACATGAAACATAGGACAATGAAAATTGTTAAGGGGCTATCTCCAGTAGGGTATTTAAGTGATTTTGTTTACCTATTTTCACCCTTCAGAAAATTTATCTCATTAATTGTTTTGTGCAAATGTGAGAAAAACATCACTAGCTGGACATGCTAGGAAGTCCTGTTGAAAGTTGCATTCAAGTTCAGAATTTTGGTACATAGTATGATGTATATTTTGTGATATTTAGAATTGAGTTCAAAAATATTAAAGTTGGTTTTGATTGCCCCTCATTAGATACATTATTAAAGGATACCCTTGAGGAAATATTTTGATTGTCTAGATATTTGTTCAAATTAATTTCACCACATAAAAATATGACTTGGTAGGAAATTCTTTGATGATAATCTGCAACTCTCTTTTCTTTTATCCTTAATCTTTGATTTCATACAACTCAACAAGTCAACGAATAAAAGATAAAGTAAAACATTGGAAAGGTTCAACATCCCTCTTTTAGAAAAGATGTCATTTAATTATATTTGAGCCTTGGTTTTGATGGTAGAAGGCATATATTCAGTTAAAAATTAGAGATGTATCAATTTCAAATCTTTATCATAAATGAAATATTTTCAGCAAAAGTACAAAAAATCTCCATTGAGCATTGCGAAACAAAATATAGATGCTTTTAATCAGTAAATATAAGAGATTGATAGTTTTCTTATCGTAACATGTAATATGCTATCTTCTCTTGGTTAGACATATCAGGGTGCATTTCATCAGGATATTATTGCGCCATTAGCCCGACATTTTTGCACCTAAACTGATAGCCGATATCCAATCCAAATGCTCTCTGAGAACTTAACAGTAACACCGAGCATGTCGTCAAGTTTAATTTTGTGATCTACAATTAGTGTTTAATTCCAATTTGTATCTTTCATATACGGTTCAAACTTTAAATATATTGCTTTCAAAGGTTTGAGGAACTCAAGCCTTTCCCAGCATCTACCAGCCGACAACCTTATTGGCACCTTCCGGAAAAACAATAATTGAGATATTATTTGCCAGTAAGAGATATGATTTCTTGACAGCTGGAATGTTGCCAGTAAAAGATATGAGCTCATCTGTACTTATCTCCTACAAATCGCTGAGCGAAGATAAACAATAATGGAGGCAATCACGTAGGGGGTGAGCAAGATGAACGTAGCTGAATCCATGCCATAACCAGGTTATACATACTTCATTTCTCACTTTAAGGTATGGTGAGATACTAATCGATGTCATAATTATGTTTCTATCTCTCTGTCTTTCCCTCTCTCTCATTTGAAAAACATAAATCAAGATGGAAGAAATATTTGTTCAAGCATCAGTTATCAATTTAAGGTCTCTAATTCCGAAGGCTGTAATTTTGAAAGGGCTTATTTCAGTATGTAAAGCTTGACAAATAATTTGATTCTTCATTGTTTGTTGAATTTATTACATCTGTACGTATTAATTTACAGGCTATGTTTAAAACTCTTGAGAAGATAACTCCATAGCATGTAGATGGATCTATCAATAAAACTCTATTGTTTGTGTTCTACATCTGTACATATTATCTGGTGGAGATGGATCTGTCAATAATCTACATGCTATGCTTAAAACTCTTTAGAAATTTATCACTCGAAATAATGTTCTCTAGCTAAGTGCTAATGTCTTGCCAAGTGCAACCAGTGTGATATGAAATCATAACTAGCAATTTTGAGCATTTCAGTATCGCTCTGTCAGTTAGAGTCCATGTAAAGTTTTTATTCTCTCATTTAGTAATTTTTTTTTGTTCTTTCATTTAATAGTGAGTTAGTAGCGGAAAAAATCATTCTAAAATAATTAAATCAAATCCACCATGAATAATTAATTTTCTCAAGTTTGGTTCTTATTATCTTTGTTTGTACAAGTTGGTTGAATTGATTTTGCTAATTTAATTTTCCAATACAAAAAATTTGTATTATTTTAAAATAATACATCTTTTATCAAAACAAAAAATATCTTTAAAGACGCGGCGTAGCCGCGCTGCATTTCCTAGTATAAATCAAGTTTGTTCAAGCTTAAAACAAAATGCTAGCAAAAAATCACGATATCATAAAAAAGTTGTGTTTTCTTTCTGTTATACATTATATCATTGATAATATTGTTATATCGCTAAAAATAGATAAATTCTATAGCTGTTTGGATATTTGTGTTCATGCTGATAATTTCTTTATAACAGTTATATCGTCGTTTTATCGATGCTATTTGAAACATTGGTTGTCCTTGATAAAGAGAACAAATTAGTTTGTAAACTTTCATTTGCCAATGAAATTAAAGGACAAAATTGATGCAAATGAAAGTTCAATATTTTCTTTTTGAATAACTCAAATGAAGTCAGACCCAAATGAAGTCTCAGAAAAAAAAAGTTATCTGGAAACAAATTAAAAAAAATTATCATACAATTATTATTTTTTCTGAAAAAATATGTTTATAATTTGAAAAAAATATGCATCATTTCGAATTCTCAGTAAAAAAGAATTCTAAATTTTTTTTGAGTAAAGTAGGCTTTGCCTACCTTAGAAATTTTATTAAAAAAAGGAAAAATATTTACATAGTTACAATGTGGAATGATTCAAGATTAAGTGCAATACATTGTAATTCCTATCCTAATAATAGGTTATCCATCTAGCTGCTTCCTTTGTTATTTCCAAGCCTAAAAGGTTGCGCGGCCTTGCTTTAGAAATTTTCAAGTCTAAAAGAATTCTAAATTTTGAACTCATCTGACGAAAATTCTGAATCCGTCATTAACTCAAGCGCTCATACTAACAGTTAATCACTCTGAGATATTAATGCTAACTATGTTGATTGATTGTAGTTAATATTTGACTTCAATTAATCAAGATAATGAATTAACAACTTTTGCAGTACTCATTAGATCTCTTTAATATTTTATTATCACAAGCAAAAATGTGGTCTAACTTCGCCAAAAACTAAACTATATAAGTATATAGTATATATGGAGAATGGAGCGAGTGGTTCAACCGATGAAACCTTCTATTATTATCATATCTTGGCTTAGATCTAAACTATGATACCTTGTTAGGCAAAAGGAATTACCTAGAGGTATTATATATACATATATAGTTTTAATAATTATTTCTTTTCTTCAAAGAAAGTTGAGGGATGCAAACAAAGATGAACTATATAAATTTGGTTTCACAGCTGTAGTACTATTGATATTGCATTTTATAGGAAATACACTGAGCAATAAGTTTGGATAAACCATAATATATTCCTTTGCCAAGATATAGAGTAGGTTTTCAACCAATATGCACTTTTTATAGAATTTTATATTGAGTTGACAGTAACTCAGGAGCTCAGATTTGGAGTCACCGATTTATCTTGTAAGAAAAGATAAGAGTTGTTTTTTTCTCAATCATAACAAAAGAGCAGTAACCACCAAATTAATTTTGTGTTATTTTAAATTGCAGTTTCTTACAAGAAAAATGAATCAACTGATGCAATTTTTTTAGAGAAAAAAAAGTCTGTTTGAGAAGAAATATCTCTATTACCCTAACAAAGGATGCAAACAACATGAATCCGTTTTCGGTGGGGTACCCCGTAAGGTGAAATACTCATTCAATGATTCATACAACTTCGAGATTTGTATGCACGAATCTCGAGATTACGTGGATCATTAGATGAGTACTTCATCTTACGGGGTATCCTACCGGATGTGAATTTAAACAACATTTGTTATTTAGTGCTGTATTTTTTTTCTTGGGTGGACCTATTTAGTGTTATTTAGTGGTATTCTAGTACACATTCATTTTTATTTTCAATTTCATCTGATATTTTTTATAGTATAGTTTGTAACTTTGTATATAAAAAAATGAAAATGCAGAATTTTTTTCTCTATCAATTATCTAAATAGATTGCTATATTTCATACGGTTATTCGACCAAATTAATCGGTTATTTTCTCCATCAAACGATTGGATTTTAACGATTTTTGCAGCCAAAACAAATTCCAATTGTACCATAATCGACATAGATATTATAAACATGAACAATGCATTTGCATATCAGCATATTAATTTTAGGGGCAAAATATATGCTGCCTTCACAAATATATTTTTTTTTTTTGATAAAAGCCTCATTGGCTCAGCACCTATTTCTATTAGGGTGCTCTTTATTAGTTCTCTTCTGAAAGGTTTGTCCCTGCCAAAAATGTTAATAAGTCTTATCTCATAAATAATATTTGATAATAAAAATAATAATAATAATAATGATAATGAGAAGATGTTTAAGAATAATATTAGTTCCTTTTTTATTGGGGGGGGGGGGGGGGATTTGATGGTTGTACAAATGTAAAATCTAATAATTTGAGATTCACGTGCAGTAGCAGACTAGCAGTGAGTGAAATTAAAAGGAGAAAACGTTGAAGATATTGTATTAGCATCCTTCTTTTTTATTAACGAAAATTATTTTGCGATGGTTGTGTAAATGTAAAACATATTAAAAATGAATATATCAAGAATATATATATATAGAGGAGGGATTCGTAGCCGCCTAACTTCCAACCGCTCGCAATCGCTTTATGATAGCAAATGTAAATAACCGATCCGGACCGTTGAAAACATTCTTCATATATAGACTTGGAGACCAAATTTTACATTTTTTTGAATTTGTTTACTATTTTATCGGAATGATTGAAAATTCATACTAACATTCTTCATACTACTATTTTACAATTTAAAAATTTCAACGACCGATCCGAACCGTTCAACATGATCTACATATTGAAATCTACTCGGAGATTGAATTTTACATTTTTTTTGAATTTTTTGGCTATTTTTAGAGAGGTAAGAAAATTGCAACTTTTGTTGGTCCAGAAACCGTTTGATTAGCAATTTTTCTACCTCTTTAAAAAATAACAAAGTTCAAAAACATGTAAAATTCAATCTCCAAGTAGATTTAAATATGTAGGTCATGTTGAATGGTTCGGATCGGTCGTTGAAAATTTTAAATTGAAGATACGATGTGGAGCATTAAGGGTTTGGTGCTCCATGGAGCACCCTAGCTTCTCTCTCTCTCTCTCTATATATATATATGTATATAGAGTTGTGCTAAAATACTTTATAAAGCACTAACATTCATATACTTTAGACTCGTATCTCGACTTACAAAGTGTAAGAGACCGATCAAGACCGTTGAAAATGTTCTCCTTTCAAACATCTATTTGGAGACCAAATTTTATATTTTTTTGAAACTTTTTACTATTTTATCGGATATGTGAAAAATTCATTAATCTAACGATTTACAGGTCTCCAATTTAACCAACTTTGCACACATCCGATAAAATAGTAAAAAATTTGCAAAAAATGTAAAATTGCATCTCCAAATTGATGTTAGTATGAAGAAAATTTTCAACGGTCTTGATCGGACATTTACAATTTGTATCTCGAGATAGGAGCCTAAAGTATATGACTATTGGTGCTTTATAAAGTATTTTAGCCTAACTCTATGTGAGTTGTGCTAAAATACTTTATAAAGCACTAACATTCATATACTTTAGACTCGTATCTCGACTTACAAAGTGTAAGCGACCGATCAAGACCATTGAAAATGTTCTCCTTTCAAACATCTATTTGGAGACCAAATTTTATATTTTTTTGAAACTTTTTACTATTTTATCGCAGAGCTTTCAAACTTTTTTTGAAACTTTAGCCTAACTCTATGTATATATATATATATGAGCATGGCTAAAATAATATGCATAGTACACCACATAACGTACTATGCGCCCATTTGTATTTAATTTGGTCATTAAATTGATATTTAAGTTGCTCAATAAATTCTTCATATCAAAATCTTGTAGGAAATAAAATTTCGTGATTTTTAGAGCTTTCTTGCTATTTTTTAAATATTTTTTAAAAACAGTCCAGAAATGGTACTTTTGTAGTATTAAATCTGGACTGTTTTTAAAAAATATTTAAAAAATAGCTAGAAAGCTCCAAAAATCACGAAATTTAATTTCCTACAATATTTTCATATGAAGAATTTATTGAGCAACTTAAATCTCAATTTAATGACCTATATCTATATGCATAGTACAAAATGGGGTGTACTATGCATATTATTTTAGCCATGCTCATATATATTGTAGAAAATTAAATTTCGTGATTTTTGGAGCTTTCTAACTATTTTTTAAATATTTTTTAAAAACAGTCCAGATTTAATACTACAAAAGTACCATTTCTGGACTGTTTTTAAAAAATATTTAAAAAATAGCAAGAAAGCTCTAAAAATCACGAAATTTTATTTCCTACAAGATTTTGATATGAAGAATTTATTGAGAAACTTAAATATCAATTTAATGACCAAATTAAATACAAATGGACGCATAGTACGTTATGTGGTGTACTATGCATATTATTTTAGCCATGCTCTATATATATATATATATATATATGAATGGTCGAGTTTTTCTGGAATGAAAAATTAGAATGGCTTCCATGAATTTCTTCCTGGCCCAACAAATTAATGGTACAGAATTTTATCCTAACAGGATAAGCAAAACTTAAATGTAAAAACCAGTTAATGTACTTAATATGTACGCCAAAATAATGATAATAATAATATTATTAATAAACTTGAAAGCTCTTCGAAAACTAAGAATAGAAAAATAAAAGATATTTTGTGGATGAAAATTACTTGACATATATGGTAATTAATTCTACTTTAACTGCTGCTGCAAGAAAAGAAAAAAAAAATCAGACATTAAGTTGAAAGCAGAAAGAGGATATAACCTTGTAAATAAGTCAGTTACTTCATTCCGCATTAAGAAATAAAAAAAATGGCATTGCACAAAACAAGTTTCTGTTATGACTACTAGAAATTACAGGTATAAAAAGATTTGAACATATCCTGACTCAAACAACACCTAAAGATCGGTTTCATTAGTGATATTTTTACAAAGTTAATTATTGTTTGATAGGGTTAGTTTCAGTTTTAACTGAAGCTTCCACATGACATGGTAAGATGCTTGTTACTTGGAGTAATACACAAAGATAACTTCATATATCGTTATTGGGTCTGAATCTGCTATTATTTTAAGAAAAAAAGAGGGTCTTATTATTTATTTTTGGGCAGTCGAATTAATAACGGACAAACGAATCACCATAGATAAATGCAGGAAACAGTCTTCTTTTGATATTGATCTGATCAGTTCGCTATAATTCAACAGTTCAGATAAGAGTTTGAAAATAAGTAGAGGATTTGAATTCATTGTTATAATTAGTTTCATTTTTTTTTCTTAAACATGAGTGTCGATTTTGCATCAAATATGAACACATGACAAATTGAAAAGTCCTCTCGCTAAATAGGACACTAGTCAATGAAAGGAACTGAAAATAAATACAATAATAATAATAATAATAATAATAATAATAATAATAACAACAGTAACAATGATGATTCATTATTGATGAGTATCAGTATCTATATGTTAGGAAAAAAAAATAAGGCACTCTCCGTGTTATTTTTATCAAAACTAGTTTCAATAACCACTAGAAACGCAGTGCGCGGCTACGCCTCATCATTTGTATTTTCTTTAATAGAGAAAGATATAAGGTTAGTGCAGTAATTAAGATCAAAATTTAAATATTCGGAAATACTCCCCTCATACAAAAATTTAAATATTCTGAAATTCTCTTTAATGCCGTGTGTACTCTGACACCTCATCTCTATCTCTCTCTCTCTCTAATGCTGTGTGCCTGTGTGGTACTCACACCTCACCTCTATCTCTCTCTCTATTTAATGTCGTACTTCTATCTCTCTCTATTTAATGTCGTACGACATTACAAAACCAAAAAAATTGCGAATAGCAGAAATGTATTATGTTGTGTCCGCGTGTCAAGAACAAAGAACATGCCGACACTGATGAAACTTTATTTATAAGTATTGATATTGTTCCATCAAGAAATTGTATTGAAAAATTAGCGACAAAAACTTGGGTGCATCTTTCTAGATACTCCAATCAATTCGTACCATTTGATTGAAATGTATGATGCGAATCTTGATGCATTTGAATGGTACAGATTGATTGGAGTACTTATAAAGCACCTAGAATGGTGCACCTAAGTTTTTGCCAAAATTAGCACCTGCTTATGGAAAGATAAAAAGAAAATTGGTAATTGTGAGTGAGGGAATAGAGAGGGGTTAGGCCACAAACCAACCAACTCAAATTCTCCAAAAAGATTGGTCAATGTTTGGTTTCAGTTCATCAGCAAGTTGGTTGCACCATCCATATATACTCTTTCTTATAATGGTCTTGAGACCATCTCACAAGCAAATCAATCACACCAACCTAAGTTCTACTAATTTCTCTTCTGGGGAATCTCTTATCTCTCAATCTAACCAAGATTTATCACACATAGGCAAATAGTATCCAAATGAGAAACGACAGCGACTGAACTAATTTAAAAAAATGATTTTCAGTACTCGTACCATTAAATTTTCTATTATTGGTAATTTTTGGATAGTGGCCAGACAATGTTTCTCTATAGGATACTTAGAAATTATAAAGGTGCCAGCATAAATTATATGGTTACGCACCAAATTTTATTTTTATTAGGATAATGTTTCGTAGATAGCACATTTGATATCAACTATTGATATCAATTTTATTATGTACCTTTAATTTAGTTATCATACACATTATTTGAGTTATTATGTATGTTATATCATAACTTATGAGTGAGTCTATTATGAAAAATTTTGAAAACACAAATCAATTACAATCATCATCAATTATGCAAACAAGTTGATTTTGTCATTAATAATAGTACATTCAAATTAATGTTGTCCATAGAAGAATTTTCCATTAATTATTAAGTGAGAACATTTTTCTTAAAAAACGTTACACGAAATTTCTTCTGGTAAATTTAAAATTCTATAATTTACGTTGTACATGATATAAATTTTTGCTCACATTTTTAACCAGCAAGTTATTTATTTAGTTGAATGCATTAAATAATAAAATTTGAATTGAGTATATTGATCACATCCTATTTGGATCATACTAAAATGCAATGATTTCCCAATGGTGTTTGTGAGTTTTGGTAAATTAAGATTCTTAGGATTCAATACTAATGTTTACAGAATTTATATCCCTTTGCAGGCACACATTGGGCTTTTGTCTGTTATAATATTTGTACTTTTGTGTTCTAATATTATAATAGCAGCATCTCACAAAACTAGATGTGCGTTTACTTGTGAGACTGACAAATGGGCCCCACCAAAGAGAAATAAACAAATAACATCTTTCTATTGTCAAATCTGACTCGCTCAGCCTCATTTAGTTTCACTGTCTGAGAAGTAAGAACTATGACATGTCTCTGCCATAATCTCATAAATAATGACAGCGGACAGAGACCTGATTATGTGAATTTTAAACAAGACTATACGTAAAAGCTGCTCAGAAAATAAATGTTGATCAAGTATTTGGTGTGTTACCACTCGCTACACCACAAAGAAATAAACCTGAGCCACATATGATCTGAAACCTCTTTAGCATATCTTCATATGCCCACGGCTTATTCTCAAACAACAATTAAGAAAGAATAAAAGCAGGTGGTTGTTCTCGTTTTTTATTTTTTCATTGTGTCCCTTTTATTTGCGCCCAAAGATGAGGTTTCATCTAGACAGACTAAATGATAGTAACAACAGGAACCCAAAATAATAACAATAATAATACTCAATTCTTTATTAAATTTACCACGTACTGTTTCCTTAATGCAAGGGACCGCCTACAGATTTATAAATGCAACAGCAGAAAATGAATTTTTGTTGTACTGTGTCTGTATGCTGTATCAGATCTAGATATTAGAATAATAGAATTAAGAAACAACCTAACTATTAATTAATAAAATAAAGCTGTTGGTTACAGAAGCAAAGCGCCTAAGTCAAGCCTCCTCACAACCCCTATTTGTTTGCACTCAACAATAGAGCACCATGTAGCACTCTTCTCTCAGTACACATCACACATATTAACCTTGGTTTGGTGTGTTAGCTCATCCTCTCTTCCCTTTTCCCTCTTTTCTCACCACCCCATTTTTGATCCCTTATTCTTTTACCTCCCCCTCCATTTTCTTCGCTTCTGGAAACTAATTAAACAACCTCCCAATGGATTCTTCATCTCCAATGAAACCTCGAAAAGCCCGGTACCGCATCGAAACAAAGTCAATCTCCTATTGTGCCCCAAATGCGTCCTTGCGGCATCCGGCAATCCTTAAGAATGTAACATGCAATGCACCGCCGGGCCAATTGGTTGCGATTGTGGGTCCAAGCGGGGCCGGCAAAACCACACTGTTGTCTATTCTTGCCGGTGCAATTCATTCGTGCAATGTCTCTGGTGCCATTCTGGTTAATGGGAGCCCGATGGAGGTCTCTCGGTTCCGACGTATATCCGGACATGTGACCCAAGATGATGCACTCTTCCCCTTGCTAACCCCTGAAGAGTCTTTACTGTACAGTGCACGTCTAAGGTTGAAGGCTACTAAGAGCGAGGTCGTGAGCCGGGTGCATGAATTAATTGATGAATTGGGTTTGTCGCATGTGGCGGGGTCCACTATCACTGGTGCAGATGGTGGTATTTCAGGCGGAGAGAGGCGGCGTGTTTCTATTGGGGTAGACATGGTACATGACCCGGCAGTGCTATTACTCGACGAACCGACCTCTGGTTTGGATTCAGTTTCGGCATTGCAAATTGTTCAGATGCTAAAATCCATGGCCTCGGCACAAGGCAAAACAATTGTTCTGACAATACATCAACCCGGCTACAGAATCCTCGAATTGATTGATCAAATTATATTGATTTCTGATGGTACAGTGAGGCACCAAGGTTCAATCGGATCAATGGAGAAACGTCTGGTCGAGTTTGGTCACGTCATACCCACACATGTCAATGTGCTAGAATTCGCCATGGATGCTATGTCTGGTTCAAAAATTCTGGAATTGGAGGAAACTGTGGAAAAAAGCTACGATACCAAAATCTCGAAGAATGCTAAAGTCGATGATGATCGGGTTTTCTATGCAAATTCTCATATCAGCGAGATACTTATTCTTGCTGAGAGGTTCTTTAAAAATGTATTAAGAACAAGGCAGCTATTCATGGCTAGGATGATACAATCCCTCTTAGCCGGTATTGGGCTCGGTACAATATTCATAAGTGCTACCAACATCCAAGTACGGCTTGGATTTTTCGCATTTAGCCTCACTTTCCTTCTCTCTTCTACAACCGAGGGATTGCCGGTGTATCTACAAGAGAAGAGGATCTTACAAAGGGAGACCTCTAGAGGTGCATACAGAGTCTCTTCTTATGTCATAGCAAATGCATTGGTATTTCTACCATTCCTATTAGCCGGTGCACTTCTGTACACCACACCGGTATATTGGCTCGTAGGTCTCAGAACAGAAATTGATAGGTTCCTCTATTTCTCTCTGGTGGTATGGATGGTCATGTTAATGGCGAATTCATTTGTCGCGTGTTTCAGTGCTATTGTGCCGAATTTCATCATGGGCAATTCGATAATTGCCGGTCTAATGGGCTCGTTCTTTCTCTTCTCAGGCTACTTCATTTCCAAAGACAACATACCCAAGTATTGGATCTTCATGCACTATTTAAGCTTGTTTAAGTACCCGTTTGAGGCGTTCGTTTTGAATGAGTACGGCGGCGAGAAGGGGAGAAGGGAGTGCTTGGAAATGGAGGCATCCGGTTGTGTAATGAATGGAGGCATGTTTGTGAAGCAGTATGGGTTGAAAGAGGGTCAGAGATGGAGCAATATATGGGTCATGTTAGGGTTTATCGTTGGATACAGAGTGCTCTGTTTTCTTTTCCTCTGGTTCAAGTGCAAAAAGTTGAGGTGGTAGACGGTGGTGTTAGATGAATTTCAAATTCTTTTATTTTATTTGATAAGTTTTTAATTTGAGTGTATCTGTTGAGATAGCTTTATTTTTCTTTAATATCGGTGTTCAGTATTATCACTATGTAAAAATATATATAAGGAAAAAAAATCAAGTCCCTGTCAATAAGGGATTCTATTCACGATTGTTTTTAATATTGGAAATTTTATGAATAAATTATCAATAAAAAAAGATTAATTTATAACTCCGAAAAATAAAAAGTCATAGTTGAAAACACCGATTAGAACTTTTAATTACATATGCTGCAAAACAAAACACTTTTGTTTTGTACGCTGATTTGTTTATTAATAGAAATTGTTAATAATTTAATTCTAGTTGGGTTGTATTTAGATAATATTTTGTAACAATTTCAGTTGCGTTCATCGACTGTAATTAGTATTTTTATAGTGACAAATTATCGAATTGTACCAACTCCAGTTGCGTTGCGATGAAAGTAGTTTCGAATATTTACAACTCGATGATTTGCGACGACAAAAATACTAATTACAGTTCCGCGATCGCACTAAAGTTGTTACAAAAATGAATTAAATATGATCCAACTTATATCTTTATTTATATTTTTACTAATAAAAAATAATGCATTCAAATTAGTTTTAATGGACGATATTGGCAATACAATTCATTTTTTATCATAAAAATTATAAATAATTTAATTTAGTTGGATTATATTTAGATAATTTTTTTGTAACTTTAGTTGCATTCGTCGGGATTATAATTAGTATTTTTATCGTTGCAAACCATCCAACTGTAGATATTCGAATCTACTTCCATCGCGTCAAGTTTGATTTGTGATCGGAGAAAATAGCAATTCAAAATTGAATTTGATGCAAACTCGTGATAAACAAATACTAATTAAGACATAAGTTGAAGATGGAGCCAAAATTTGAGATGCACATTCCTCCGAACGCAAATCAAATTTGACACGGTGAAAATAGACTTGAATATGTACAACTTGAAGACTTGCAACAATGAAAAAACTAATTACAATTCCGACGAGCGTAGTCGAAGTTTGGCAAAACAAAAATACTTTTGTTTTGTAGCGTATGAAATTAGAGGTTCTAATAGACTTTGTTGGCAACATCGTTCATTTGGCTTTTTAGAAAGGCAGTTGTTTTAACTCTAGCCTTTTCGAAAGACGTGTGTTTCCAACTACGGCATTTTCTATTTTTCAAACTTCCAGCACAATCTTTCTTTCTATATATATTTTATTTATTAAATTTCTAATATTATAAAAACGGTTCTATTCATTTATTTTTAGTGGTTAGATACTTGTCCATAATCAGTTAATCACCAAGTTTCTGATGATTGAACATGTTATTTTTCGAACATTAAGTTACATTAAATTTTTATATACAGAGGTTTCAAAATGAATTATCTTTGTATAACCTTAAGCTCTCGGTGATTGACAAAAATGATCAGGTGTTGTATTTAAATTCAATCAAGCCACATGTAGTGTTGCGTTAAAAATGATATTTTCATTAAGTTGATTTTTTTTTTTTTTTGTATCGTGTATTCGCCGAATATCTTCGAAAAATTTGTGGACAGAAATGTTGATTGCGTCTAATTGATTTTGATAGCGTGAAATTTTGTGGACAGAAATGTTAAAGAAAATGCTTTGCATTTTACTTCAAAATCATTTAAAATTAGACAAGTTGAAACAAGAAGACAGAGTTCAGAAGGCTATCTTTGTCATCTGATGCAATCACTATTTGTTTATTACAAAAAAAAGAAGAAAAAAACAAGAGAAGAGAACAACTTATTCTCCTGTCTTTTGGGAGCCTTGGCCTTACTCACCTTCTCACAAATGCATCTATCTTTTTTTATGAAAGAAAAAATATATATGTTTCTGATTTGTTGTGCTTTTGTAATAACGTAATAAAAAACTACAATGGAATTTTTTTTTTTGGTAAACGTGTGTTGCAAGTCATAAATTATCTATAACACATTGTAAAATATAAGAGGAATCATTATGAAAATTTAATACTTAATTTTTAAATAATTTTGAAAAATATATTAATTTCTTCTTAAACTTATTAATTAACTGTATTTTAATTTATATAAATTCAGTATTATTTGATATTTCATGAAATTAGTCACAAATGCTATTAAATATGTAATATTGTAAATGTTAGTATACTAAATAATATTATAAGAAATAAGACAAAGAAAATTAATAGTATAATGAGCACTAAGAAAACTGAATTTTCAACTTTCAATCATTCGTGCTGATTTTTTTTTCTAACCATAACGGACCTACCTATCAATAACTGTATAATACATTAATACTACAATTTTCTTCAATAAACTTTTCATTTAACTATTTTTCATAGATCTAGCGTCTTTTGCGCGACCCAACTCATGCCCAAAATTAATTGTACTTATACAATAAATATTTTAAATTAATATGAAAAATATAAAAAAATAGACAAAAAACTTGCGTACTCCAAAAGATAAATACATTGAATGCGCTAGTTCATCTGAATCATTCAATTTATCGAGATTGGTGAAAATAATTCAGTTCAACTTTCGCTGTTTTTTCCAAAAAAATATTTTTCACCAATCCCCTCTATGTTGTGTGGGGTTGGAAGCTGTTCCATTACTACTTTCAAGGTACATGGTATTTTTTTTTTCAAAACTGCTGCCACCATTTATAAAGACTAAAAAAGATGGAGCCCAGTTTGTGTTAAACAACTTCAAATGGCTGCGTGCTGATGCTTTAGATTTGGAAGCGAAACATGGAATTAGCTTCATGTTTTCTGTGTGCTTGTTTGTGGGCTTTTTATACTTACGTTACCTACCGTTATTTTGTAATACTATCTAGATTCCTGGTAAGATTTTTTTTTTTTCTTCATGGTGCGTGTTTCCCCCCTTGTGAGTTGTGAATATAATAGATCAAACCCTCAGGCCTCGTTGGAAAATAAAATTTAAAATACTATGACCTGTAAAAAAACACAGAATACTAATAGACCCAACGAACAAGACATATGAAGCCCGTAGATAGAAGCAAGTGGTTTGGGCTTTGTATACAAATTCATGTTTTCCTACATCAATCAAATTATTTATAATATGCACATCTAATCATCTATCATGTTGTGGAACGAAACGATCAGCATTAATTTTTATATGAAGTACGCGACTCCGGTACTTAAATAATCTCTTCGAAAAGAAAACCCTTCTATCCCGTGTATCTCTCACTATCACTGACATTAAGAGCGCATCAATGGCGGCGGCTGCGACATCATCCATCTCTCACGCTCCTACCACTAAAACCCTAACCCCCGCTCCTAAAGCCTTAGCGCGTCGTGTAAGCTTCCTCTCTTCGGCCAAGTCCGTCGGGTTCTGCGTCGATGGGCGACGGAGATGTGGTGGTGGCGCGTTCATGGTCAAGGCGGTATCTGCTCCGTCCATTGGGAAGCCTCTCCTCTCTCTGGATTTCGAAACATCTGTGTTTAAGAAGGAGAAGATCTCTCTTGCTGGACATGACGAGGTTTTTAAGTTCTTTTTTATCGGTTTTGTCATCTGTTACTTGATCATGCTCTGAGACAAGTGATCAAACTTGAATTGTATGTGTAGAATTTGCAATTCTTAGTGATAGGATGTAATTTAAAGAATTAGGACTGGCTTAAAATGTAGGTTGGTTGCTCATAATCTGCCTCTTTTTGAGCATTTTCTCCGTGCAACTACCTATAATCCGTTCTATTCCTATACCTTAATTTTCACTGATATTTTTTCTTGTTTTTAAACAGTATATTGTCAGAGGTGGAAGGGATCTCTTCCCTTTATTACCAGATGCATTTAAAGGGATTAAGCAAATTGGTGTGATTGGTTGGGGCTCCCAGGTGAGAACAATTCCACCTACTTTTCCTTCTATCACTTGTATAAATATATTCATTTGATAATTTTGTATGTTTTGGGCTCACTTTGCATTGTTTTTTACAGGGTCCAGCACAAGCTCAGAATTTTAGGGACTCCTTGGCAGATGCCAAATCTGATATTGTTGTGAAGGTAATTATAGATAACTTTATGATAATCGAATTGAATTCAATGTCTTTTCACCTTCATCATGGTATTTGGATCATATATGCAGATTGGGCTTAGAAAAGGATCAAAGTCCTTTGACGAGGCACGTGTTGCTGGGTTCACAGAGGAGAATGGGACTTTGGGTGACATCTGGGAGACGATATCTGGCAGTGACCTTGTTCTTCTCTTGATATCCGATGCTGCTCAGGTTTTATTTTCTGTCTTTAGAATTATAAGTTTTTGTCAGGGCCACCTGTTCTGTCTGTATACTTTCGGGGTTTTCTTTTGCTGGAAATCCCAAGTGATTTAGTTAGTACTATAATGGAATTTAGTTGGCTAGTATTAATTCTGTATGCGCTAAGCTGATGCTGGCTAGAAGCTAGACAGGTGCAAAGTATAAGTCTGTGCTCAGAATTATGAACAATCATTGTTACGTTGTACCCACAAGTGTTGTTATCTTCTGTAATGTATCACCTTTTGTGTCATTTAGGCTGACAACTATGAGAAGATATTCTCGCACATGAAGCCTAACAGCATATTGGGTCTCTCTCATGGGTTTCTCTTAGGCCACTTGCAATCTCTTGGATTTGACTTCCCCAAAGATATTAGTGTGATTGCAGTTTGCCCCAAGGGAATGGGCCCTTCTGTCAGGCGCCTCTATGTCCAAGGGAAAGAGGTCAATGGTGCTGGCATCAACTCTAGCTTTGCTGTTCATCAGGTATATTTTAAGGTTCCTTTTGTTAAATTTCATTGAGTGTTATTTTTAAATGCACCATCTGGTTGTTATATGAAGCAAGTAGAAATCATACTTAATTTCCCCCCTAGTTTGGTATTATCTAAGACACAGCTAAAATGAAACGATAGTAAGCTGGTATTGCGTACTAGATAAGGTTCATGCAGGAATTGGTCAAGTTAATAAGGAATGTGCGATTTGGTTTAGTACCAAAAGGACTAGTCACCTTTTGCTGATTTTTCTTTGGTTATACACTTGTATGATTTCTACATGCAATCTAGAAAATTGGTAAATGCTGACTTGTAATTTACAGATGTGGTGAAGCATTGTGCAATTTGTACAAATCTTTTCGATTGTGTTCGATGAGGTGCTTGAGTTTTTAACTCTATTATTGTGTTTTGACTTTTGACCAGGATGTAGATGGAAGAGCAACTGATGTGGCACTTGGTTGGTCTGTTGCACTTGGTTCTCCTTTTACTTTTGCAACTACACTCGAGCAGGAATATAAGAGCGACATATTTGGAGAGCGGGGTAAGTAGCGCTTACTTTGTAAAAGGCAAGTTATGTTTTCTCTTTTCAGTTTCTCACGACTCGTTGCCTGCTGTTGGTTTCCTTTTTTTTACCTAGGCATTTTACTTGGTGCGGTGCACGGAATAGTGGAGGCTCTGTTTAGGAGATACACCGAAAATGGCATGAGCGAGGAGCTGGCTTACAAGAACACTGTTGAATGCATAACTGGGATTATGTCTAGAACTATTTCAACTAAGGTATGAGTTCAAACATATTAAAGATCTTGTTCTATACACCATCCGTCAAACCCTTAAATAAATAGCTTTCATTCAGATGTAACACTGGCCTGAGATCAACTACCATCATATTGTGCTCAGCAGAAAAGAAAAATGGAAACTTCTTGTAGCATAAATTGCGAAAAATATCATCTAATGACACTGGATTATTTATTGGTGATGGCAGGGGATGTTGGCCGTGTACAACTCGCTGTCAGAGGAGGGGAAGAAGGAATTTGATGCAGCCTACAGCGCATCGTACTATCCCTGTATGGATATATTGTACGAGTGCTACGAGGATGTGGCATGTGGTAGTGAGATTCGCAGTGTTGTTTTGGCTGGCCGCCGGTTCTATGTATGCCATTTATCTTCAACATTTTTCTTATGTGAACAATAGCATGAGTTGGCAAATATGTTTTTGTTTTTTTGAACAATAGCTTGGTCTTAGAATGGTATTGCTATGTATTTGCATAAGTAATCAATTGTCCTGTTGCCAGTATTGGTACAGTACTTGCCCTAGATAGTCAATTGAGCTTGTATCACTCAATTCAATCCTCGGTTAGCATTATGACACAATTGCTTGGTAGACTTCAGATTTCTTGTGCATTATTTTTTAATCTCAATTTGGTCTCAATAGACAGTTAGTAATGCCAGTTCATAAATCTTATCTCAGACCAGTATTAAACAGTGGGATCTTTTTCTTTTTTGTGCTGAGGTTTGAACCTGCGACTTTAGTGATACGCGGCGGTCATTGACCATCCTTGCTTGACATCGCGTTCAGATGAACAGTGTAAACCTGACTATGCATTCTTAGCTACTAAGAATTGAAACTTCAATTTATTTAACTGCAGGAGAAGGAAGGCCTCCCGGCATTTCCCATGGGGAAGATCGACCAGACACGCATGTGGAAAGTAGGTCAGAGAGTTCGTGCAACTCGCCCAGCGGGTGATTTGGGCCCACTGCATCCCTTCACTGCCGGTGTTTATGTGGCTCTCATGATGGCCCAGGTATAGTACATTTGTATTATTTAGAGCTTGAATTGATATTTGTTTAGTGACTAGAGTTGACCCAGCTTGTGTTATCATTATTGCATTCAACAAACAGTTGCAGTCTTGGGTACATTTTCTGAGACAGGTGCATCCTGGTGATGGTGTGAGCTAGTATTTCTTGTTATCCTCACAGCAGAAGCAACAGTTTCCATTATTGTCATGGTTGGTTTTGGCCACTCGTTCCCCTACAGCACATCAGTTACTGAAACTCAAGTGAAACAATATTTTTTATTGCCTGTTCATTTTACTAGAATTGCTGGTTAAGCTTACAGTTAGATGAAATAATAATTGATTGGTAATCAGGATGTAATTAGGTGAAAAAAACCTTTTCCCATAACTAGCAACTTGTACAAAGGTAGTCATTCTTACTCTTATTACATAACTTGTATTGCAGATTGAGGTTCTTCGCAAGAAGGGGCATTCATACTCAGAGATAATAAATGAGAGTGTGATCGAGTCGGTCGATTCATTAAATCCATTCATGCATGCACGGGGAGTTTCCTTCATGGTTGACAATTGCTCAACCACAGCCCGCCTTGGGTCCCGTAAGTGGGCTCCGCGTTTCGACTACATACTCACCCAGCAGGCTTTTGTCTCTGTGGACCAAAATGCTCCTCTCAACCAGGACCTTCTGAGCAATTTCCAATCAGACCCAGTGCACAGTGCCATTGAGGTCTGTGCTGAGCTGAGACCGACTGTTGATATCTCTGTCCCAGCTGATGCTGATTTTGTGAGGCCAGAGCTCAGGCAGTCCGGTAACTGAGCTGTAGTAGAGAGATTAGTTAGAAGGATACTTCGGTATTATGTCTTTGTAATGGACTATCAGCAAGTGTTGTGGGTGAATAAATTATTTGGGATGTAATGAACTTTTTGTTGTTGTGTAACAGAGAGGTAAACTATGATCCCATCTTGGTTCTGTAGTAAGAAAGATTGAGCTAATATCTTGGATACATAATGCTGATTTAGTACAGACTGCAGACCGTAAAAGAAAACACATTGTTATGATTGTTCGCCAAGACTCAGAGGTCCATTAGTGATGGGAAGAGATTTAGAGGAGGATTTTTATGATTGTTCGCAGTATTAAAAGAAAACACATTGTTACTGGTGTTGTTGCAATCTTGTTAGGTTTATTTAATCGAAACTTCCCAGTAAAATATAACATTAATTTACTAGTTCAGCAAGCAAGTCTACAAAACCAAAATCAATATGGTACGATTCTTTAATTTCCGGTCTTATACTTCGTTTCTATATGCCTCCGACAAAGAAGTCTTGGTTAAGATACTGAAGATTTTTCTTGCTTTTTTAGTGGGAAAAAAAGATAGCGGTCCCATTAATTTTTTTAGTGGGAAAAAAAGATAGCGTTCCCATTAATTGCTTGGTTGCTGCCATTGCCATAGAATAGAAGTCTAGCGAAACAATATCCCTGCATTCATTTTTTTGGGTGCTCAGCATCCAAATCATTGGATTAGATTTGAACGGATTTAATTTTATAATACAAAAACTCTTCTAAATCATATAATTAACGGTCAGACGTTCAGATTTAACCGGACGGTCCAAATTATTGAATGCAGAGAGCATTCATAAAAAATAGGTGTAGAGAATTCGGTTCCGTCGTCTTCCGGTTCGTTACCCAAATTGAACAATCAAACGATAAACAAGATAGGTAAAAGAAAAAAGAAAGAATTAATCATTCTCCTATCCTATCCTTACCCTGTGATATTTTTATTAGAACAAATGAGATTGAATAATGTACAAACGAAAAATCTCTAACTATGATGTTACTTTAAAAAAAATAAGATATCCAATTGAATTCTTCAATAAAATAGTTCACCAGGCATTTGAATTCTAATGCAAATGAAATTTCATTATTAATCTTTATATATAGAAATGTACTAAAATCATAAAACAAATACAATTTGATAATGATTTATCAAGCATTTAATGACATTTTCTAACACCAAATGCATACACATATCAAGTAGAGACATGCTGATCTCTTATCCAGTAGATATATACCTTCTCTCTTATCCATTAAAAGCCAATCATCCGGCTCAATTTCGTCTTCATTTATTTTCTAGGATAATTTTTGTCTGTGCCATTAAAAAATTTCACAAAAATCATACATAATCAATTTCTTTCATATTTGTAATTCAAAATTGCAACTACCTCATTTTTTGCCACTTTTTTCAAAATGACAAAAATGTTCATGTCATGGCTACTTCTGGTGCAAGTTCACCTCGGCCACCACTGGCCTCGTCACTGATACCGCTTCGAAGTATGTCGTAATTGACTCCGGAATCGATTTTGGAGAAGATGAATGTCAACTAGCATTAGTATAGAGGGGGGTGAGAGGGAAAAAAAGTCATGGTAGAGACATTTTTATCTTTGTTTAAAAAATGACAAAAATAGTAACTATTTTGAGTGAAAAATATTAAAAAAAATCGATTATGAATGTTATTTCTGAGATTTTTTAAAATTTTGAATTACATAAACAAAATTTTCCTTATTTTCTAATAGAGTCGTCCATTAGAAGATGCACCCTCATTCTATAAACACTACAAAAGTGATATGTAAACTAAACAAGACAGTTGTTTATATTTTTTAAACAATTATGTATATCGTGCAATTAATGATATTATTGATAATAGACACTACGAAATCTGTAGGCCAACTAGACAAAACATGTGTTTATATTTCTCAATTAGATTTTCTTGTATACAAAATATAAATACCTGTAATCTAATTATAAACATCAGAAAACAAAATATAAGCAACTGCTATCAAAATATGAACACCTGCATAGAAGATATAAACACATGTTGTGTAGGTATAAACAAGGGCGGATCCAAGAAAATTTTCAAGACGGTTCAACATTTCGATTTTTTTCAGAGTGGTTCAATATCATGAATATTTAAAAAAAATCATATTATAAGTCTATTTTTCTTTTTCTAATTACATGGTCAATTTTGATTTTTTTTCCAGGATGGGTCAGCTGACACACCCTGGACCTTAGTGCTCATTTTTTAATATTAGAAATATAATAAATAAATTATAAATAAAAAGAAAGATTGGTGCAAAAGCGCAAAAAATAGAATAAGCCGGAATTGTGAACCCCGTCCTTTTGAGAAATCCAAAAGACCGATGTTCACAACACCGGTCACTTGATTTTTTTTCTGCAAACCCAACAACCCACTCAATTTGATTTTTTTATTAATAAAAGTATTATTAATTTAATCAATGAATTACATTATATTTAGGTAATTTTTCGTAACAACTTCGATAGCGCTCGTCGGAATCGTAATTAATTTTTTTTATCGTCGCAAAACATTGAGCTGTGGATATTCGAGTCTACTTTCACCTTGTCGAGTCCCATTTGCAATCGGAGAAACGAACAACTCAGAATTGATTCCGACGCAAACTCAAGATAAAAAATTACTAATTAAGACATAAGTTGAATATAGAGCCAAATTTTAGATGCACATTTCTCCGACCGCAAATCGAACTCGACAAGATGGAAGCAGACTCGAATATCTACAACTCGATGCCTTGCGAAGATAAAAAATACTAATTACGATCTCGACGAGCGCAACTGAAGTTGCTACAAAAAAATATTAAGTATGATTAGCATTTTTTTCTACAAACTTCAGCTACGCTCGTTGAGACCGTAATTGAGTTCTTTTATCGTCGCAAGTCATCGAGCTATAGATATCTGAGTCTACTTCCACCGCGTCGAGTCTGATTTGTGATCGGAGAAACGAGCGATTCAAAATTGAGTCTAACGCAAACTTGTGATAAAAATTACTAATTAAGACATAAGTTGAAGATAGAGCCAAATTTGATATGCACATTCCTCTGATCGCAAATCAGACTCGAAGTGGTGGAAGTAGATTCGGATATCTACAGCTCAATGACTTCCGACGATAAAAAAACTTAACAGTCTCGACGAGCACAGCTGAAGTTGTTACAAAAACTTACCTAAATACAACCCAACTCATAAATTAAAATATAAACGTTCACTACCAAAATTAAAATATTTTTATAACTGACCTGAAAAAATAAAAAATAACATTTATAACTCTGAGTTCATATCTTTGATAATAATAACTTTATTTTTAATCGTTCATGTTCGCATGTTAACATGAGTCTAGATGTTAACATGACTTTATTTACTCCTTTGAGTTTCCATGCACCATCTCGTCCTCGATATTTTGACGTCTTTTTCCGGTTGAGCGCGTATTCGAAAGCGAAAGTCTGAGATCACAAGCTTGTGTTGTTGGACGACACACTCTTCAGGTATAACCTTACAATCTACGCAAGCTCGTTTGTCCTTTCTCCTAATAAGAATAATCAATCTGGCTCGAGCGTTGACCACTACTGAAGGTAACTAAATGAGATTCTCTCATTGGAAAGGTGTTAGCTACATCGAAGTTTAAGATGTTTTCTCATTCTTGATTCCTATCACTATATCCAAATTTCTCATGCACTCATTCAAATACCTCACTAGTTGTACCAACACGACCATTGAAGTCTCCTCCTATAAAAAACTTCTCGTCTATAGGTACATCTATAAGCATCTCTTCTAGATCTTACCAGAATTCTTTCTTGATGTTCTCACACAAACTTATCTGTGGAGCATACGCACTAATGATGTTTAAAACTAATTCGCCAACGACCAACTTGACTAGGATGAGTCGATCTCCTTGTCTCCTAACATCGACAAACTCTGTTCTTGAGGTTTTGGTCAATTAAGATGCCTACTCCATTCCTACTTTGTTATGTTCCTATGTATCAGAGCTTAAAATCGGTATTTTCCACCTCCTTCGCCTTCTGGCCTGTCCATTTAGTCTCTTGAACGCATAGAATATTTACACGTCTTCTAATCGCAATATCAACTAACTCTTATAACTTACAACGTTAAGGATCCTACATTCCAACTACCTAGACGAATCATATTTTTCTCGGCTAGCTTCCTTACCCCTCACACTCGTCGAGTAAAGTGCAAAAACCCTTGCTTATTTGTCACTACACCCGGACGTCGATGTAGCACGTCACCAAGGGAGTGGCGACCCGGCCCTTGCACATTTAACACCATACCCGAGTTTCGATATGGTGCGTCGCTAAGAGGTTTACACCCCAATGAAAATCTATTGGGTTTCATTTCCATAGGGGTGACTAATTTTTTTACATTGGCTCGCAAAGTCTATTACAACCCTCCTCCTTTTTCCGGCTTGGGACCGGCTATGTTGAAACAACACATGCGGAATTAAAAAAAATTAAACGTTTTTAACGTTTAACAAAACGCAAACGTGAACACAAGAAATTTTCTTACGTTTATTAAACGCAACGTAAGATGCAATAGAATATTTACGTGATCGTTTCGTGCGTTTAACATCGCTAGATGTACAATTCTTGACATCTTGCTATTTGTTTAGGGTTCATGTAATTGATTACAAACTCGTAAAGTTTCTTTCAGTTTCAATAAAATTTCTAGGTTCATAAAAGAAGGGTGCCGTTGATTTGTTATATGGAGAAATAACATATATTTGTGTTCAATTTTTTATTTTATATGGAGAAATAACCTGTGACGCGACGTACGGCTCGCCATTTCTCCGTAAATATACGCTGATTTGTTTCTATTTTTCTATGCAACTGAACGGATTTAGTCAACACCAATTGCGCACAATTCCTTCTCTCTTTAATTTTCTCTCCGCTCAGAATTTAGAAACAACGATTCCCTCGATATTTATTTCCTTTCCGAAAGCATAAGTAACCCAGCAAACCTTTTGATTTTTGCCTTTCCTTCTATACTTCATAATTCATATCGTTATAAGGCAATTTAGGCTCTCCCTCCCTCTTATAAAATACCCCCTTACAACCAGATAAACCTAGCCGAGCCCCCTCCTTTCTTCTTCCATTTAACTCTATCTTTCTGTTCGGTACAGAGACGAACGACGAGACAGACACGTACTAGAGAAGGGCTGCAGCACACAGCAAGGTGCGGTAAAACATAACTAATTTGATCGAATTCTTTGGATTTACTCGTAATGGTTTTACTAAGATTTGTTAACTACGACTTTTGAGAAATTTTCATAGAAGATCAAGAAATAAACTTTTCAACGGATAGAGTTAATGACATTCTAAAAATTTCACAGAAGATCAAGAGAATTACGTGTGCCTCTGTTCTT
>CAXKVX010001381.1:0-114979 GCA_964058865.1 Eleocharis quinqueflora
CACCACGATGTAATTTCTAGTATAAATTAGTTACATACACATGTAAAAGCGCCGTAACATGTAAAAGTGATGCAATTTCTAGTATAGATTAATTACATACACATGCAAAAGCGCCGTAACGTGCTATGTGAAAATGCAAAAAGTTTAGCAAGATAACCAAACGTTATAGCATAAATCACAAGGTTCCAATCTTTTTACTCATGCTCTGCTTAAATTTGGATATATTAACAAGATCACCGAACATGTTGTCTTTTGGTTGGGATTGAATGTTTGATTGCTGAACTTTCGTGCTTGGTGTCTGATTGTACAAGCCCATATTTTCTTGCATTGAAGCCCCATATAAATTACTGTATCCGTATGCATACGTATTTTGAACGTACATCTGTGGCATCTGACCGGCATACATAGTTTGTTGATTTGCAATAGACATCATTTGGATTTGTGCAGTTGTTCCCATGGGTTGTAAAGTGCTGACAGGGCTGATTATCACTGTCTGAGGTACAACAGCTACAAATCCAGGCTGTCCCACTTGCATAGGCTGGAGTTGTTGGTTTGGGTAAGGTTGAAGCTGTTGGTTTGGGTATGGCTGCAGCTGTTGGGTCTGGTAGGATGTTTGGAAACTCATTTGGTTCTCTTGAAATGGGTTGGTGCTAACAGATTCCCAAGGTGCAGGAGGTTGGGATCCGTTTTGATTGTTTGAACCTATTAACATACAAAATGCAAATCAAAAAGGTATTTTGTACCAGTACAAAGTAATGGTGGACCGACTAAAGAGAGGGACTTTTGAAAAAGCTACTAAAAGCTCACCATAAAAAAAAATATAATGATGATTGACTAGGTTAGAACAAAAAAGTACACTTGCTGAATTTTGGCAATTTTTAATTTGATGAGCCAAAGTATTTTCCATTCTTCTTGAAATTCAATTCTTAAAACTTCATAAGAAAAGAGTGTGTAAATCATACCATTCCATTGGTTGTTCGTGTTATTTGTCTGAGATTTGTGATCATAAATTGTCAGTGCCATTGAGTTGTGCTCGCTGCCATTTGCATGAAAAGTTGGCTCCACATGCCGAGGGCGCTGGTGGTGCATGTGCTGAGCTCGCACATTTCTATTGGAATGAAAAGAAGGTTCTCTTGCTGGCATCCTTTGTGGATTTTTATTAGCTTGAAAAGTTGGTCCATAATTGTTGTTATGTTGGTTGCTATTGTGTTTTCCAGAGTGCAAGTCGGCAAACATATCAGCTAGAGCTAACACATCTTGGTCTGAGGCGGTCATATTTGGATCAAATGGTACGAGGGCCATAGAATTTTGGTCTGCTTCAGGTTTATTATAGTTGTCACCACTCAGAAGGTCAATAATAGGTTCAGCCTTCACTGGAGCTGGCTTGGTGGATGTGGATTTGGGAGGTGGGGCTGGCAATGCCAATACCTGAGGTGGTGATTTTTCATCTTTGCTTGTGCTTGCCCCAGAACTGTTAATAATTAGATCACAGCAAAATGTGCTCATTAATAGACAATTTGTAAAAAAAAAGTATCAGTCAAACCAATATGCCATAGCAAAGCAAATCACGTAATGCATACTCGTAAAAACATATGAAATTTTGTTCAAGCAGAAGTATGATTCAGACAGGTCCCCTTGTATTTATTTAAAAAGTAACCAAACTAGTGATGGGTCCTCATAGTTTTTTAGGTAAATGAGTTGTATAAAAACGTTTTAGATTTGAGCACAATGTTAAAAAAATAAAAATGAAGTACAGAACTTTTATAAGGGGTGCACACAAAAATTTTCCATTAAATTAAATAGTTCAATAGTGCTGAGTGCTGACTTGCTGACCTCATCCATTCCAAACCACAATTTACACTATTATCTAAGCCAAAGTTGCCTTTTTGATCAGTTTTATTTCTACTATCTAACCTGTTAAATTCTTTTTGCTTAGCAAAGTCGTTATCTTGTATAGGTGGAGGGAGAGATTTATCTCTAACTGCTAATCCAGCAGCAATAGCATCATGCTGTGCTAGAACTTTCTGCAAGTTGTCATTTAGTGCAAGTGCCTTTACAAGAATATATTCATCCCTGTCAGGAAAATATCAAAAACAATTAATAGAAGTTTCAACAAACAAGATATCTTTTACAAAAGTAACAGGAATGCAAAATTACGTGGTGGAATCCACAAGTTTTACAACTCGCTCCTTGTTGGTACGGCACTGCTTCACTAGCTCGATTATTATTTCCTGACTAACTGCCTGCATCTATAAAAAAATGACTCAGCAAAATTGCAAGCACAAGGCAATTTTTACCTGAAACCCTTGTAATACTTTTAGAGTTGTGCAAACACATCATAGAAGCTGAATGAAGTTGTTGCTTACCCCTGTCTTTCCTGGCTCTAAGGCATTTAACATCTCAGTGAGAACATCCACAATGCTAAGCGCATTGTTAATCTCTGTCATGCTGAAAGAAATTTAAGAAGAAAAATAAAAAAGTTCGATCTTAGCCCTAGGAGCATCAACAAAATTTTACTAGTCAGACTAAATCATATTCATGACCTATATCAACCCCACAAAGACCACATTACCAGCTTTTAATAGTCTACCAGACTACCACTCACTGATCAACATTCCAGTACCAGTCAGAAAGTTCTGGTACCAAAATTTTCAGTGAAGCATGATTTTGTTAATTCAGTTGTTATTTCTGAGGGGCTCTTTCCTATCAGGACCACAATGTAAACAAGATGCCGGTAATAAAACACCAGACCCATGATGCTAGTAGCAATTTCTAACCTCATAAGGGCCTCGTCTGGTTGGGCAGAAGCCTGGGGTTCCCTGTCATGATGCTCAGCGCGCACAGATGCAGGGTAGTTTTGTAAGGGCTGTGTCTGTGCAGGTGTGAACATCGCTCCTGAGCCCTCTGCTCGTTCAGGAAACAGGAAACCTGCACGCTGATAAAAGAAATAAAAATATATATACAAGTAAAACACAACTTGTTTTTCCAGGTATTCAATGCCCTTCAAATTTATCAAGACAGTTAAGTTATTAGCAGTAACTTGATGTATATCCATAGAAAAGTCAAAACAATTCTAACCCCCTCTATAAATTAAGATATAACTCAAATATAAAGTATTAAACTACAAGAAACAATAGAAAATATATGCTCCATAATACTGTAGTTTATATTTGCTTTTGAAATGCCCAAAATATTTCCTTTCTTACTCTCTCCATATCTCTTCAAATTTTGGCATTTCAATATAATCGATACAGAAGGTCTATCAAATTCTATCTGATGTTATCATAATCTCCATTTGAAAACATTTCCTTTTTCAAGAGCGAAAATGGTGTTAGACATTTGTAAGGGCGCACATAAAATGATTTTAAGAAGTTGATAGAACTATTACTTAATATCAGCATTCATAGTACAGCTATACACAGGCGACATCTAGTTGGTCAGAATCAATTATTATCTTCCTAAGAACTTCTAAAGGTAAATGCTTAATTAAAAATAATACAATACTGATAAAATACAGTGAGCCAGGAAGTCTGCAGCCAACAATGCAAGGTTTATTAGGACTATATCTCTAATTGTGGAGATTTTAGGTGAGATTAATCTACAATAGTTCAAAACGAGATTCCAACCATTTTTAATGAAGTATGAGGCAGGAAACTACCAGCAAATCATGGTATGTTCTATAGTATTTCGGATATTTTCCAAGCGGGCCTCCAAAAGCTTCTTGCCAGATGTCTATCAATGAAAGAATTTTTTGTTTGACACGGCCATCGGGCTAGAGAAGGAAAAAGAATTATAAAGTTTAACTTTATTGCTCGTAATAAAGAATAGAAATACAACTCATACATTGAGCAATAGAAATTGATTACCTTTTTCTTGGCTACCTTTACCATTTCTTTCAAAACATCTTTTTCTGCCACATAAGCATGGACAAAGTCACCACAATTTTTCATCAACGACTCTAGCAACTGAAATATCATAGAAATTACCAACTAATTATAAATTGAAAAATTGCTAAATAATGATGATGTAGAATAATCAAAATTAAGAAATTTCCTGAAAATAATTAGATATGTAGGTCTCACCGAGAGTGCAAGCATCTGAACCTTTGGATTCCTATGACTGATCCGTTTTTTCAGAGCTTTTACAACATCTTTTGCTTGTCTATTAAAATAATAATAAAGAAACATAGAACAACTGTTGATTAGAAGTATGTCAAACTTGCTTTCTTTTCCTTATGTTCTTCATGAAATTTTCTGACAAATCCACAGAAACATCTTCAAAGTTTCCTTCCTAACTTATTTTAGTATGTATGGAATGTAATATATTGTGTTTTTACTAATTAATTTACTTCATTCAGCAACTACAACCGTTAAAGGTTAAGTTCTAATCTCAAAGTAACAACACAACCAATCATTTAAATTACATGACAGTACTTGAGTAATCGACACCCCTTCATACCAATGATACCATAACAAAGAATAATAAATAAAGAGAGAAGCAACTTTGGAAAAAATAAAACACGACAAAAATCCATGTTGACCCCACAAAACAGATACAAAGTAAACGGATAACAACAAGTAAACATTTAGTCAAACAAAGAAGAAAAACTCAAGTAAAATTACGAAGCAAAGATCAAACTAACCGCATATCCTGGTTGATAATATCACAAATCTCAAGGTTTAGCGTCCAATCGGGGACAATCAACGTGTCACTCGTCGCGCGATCCACCAAGTCGTTCCCCATGCTTGATTCAAAGCAAATCTAACCCGATTAGAGAACACCACAAAAAGGAGAGGAAAAGAGAAGAAATGATAACAACTATTAGGAGGGGATATTGAGACGAAGAAGCTCAAGAGAGAGAGAGAGAGAGTTGAATTTTCTTTTCTAGCTTTTATTAGGGGTGTCTCGCTAAGAAATTTGTCGGGGTTTTGGCGTCTTTGACTTTGTTAAACTAAAATCTATTATTAAAACAGCGTTTTCTTCGCCTTCAACGGAATTTGCTATATAAAACAACATGATATTATATTCTTTAGACTCAAATAAATAAAAAAATCGCGGTAATGTAGTTGGTTCCAACCCTGATTTTTTTTGGAAAGATATAGAAGTAGTCTCTGTGTAACGAGTTGTCGAAGCCGAGATGCGCACACTTGAAGGCTGAGACAGCTCTATCGTGCTTTACGGTTATATTTTGAATTTCAATATGCAAATTACTAATTCGAACCGTTGAAAATGTTGTTCATACTATAATCTACTTAAGAACCAAATTTTTTTATTTTTAAATTTTTTTTTACTATTTTATCAGATAGATGGAAAATTTATTAATCAAACGATTTTACATGTCTCCCGAATTTAATAAAATTTTCATTCATTTGATAAAATAGTAAAAAAATAAAAAAACATAAATTTTTGGCCCATAAGTAGAATTTAGTATGAACACTATTTTCAATGGTTCATATTGATCATTTGTATTTTGAAAATTGAGATATAGATTTAGCACGATAGAGTCTTGTGCTTGTTAGTTTGTAATAATTTAGAAGTCAATAATACGATAAATTATCATAAAATTTTGTTCATGAATTGAATGATTAATAAATTGTCATTTTGTTGCCTTGAGTATTATTGAATTTATGGATCATTTCTTTATCTGACTAGAGTCAATAACAAGAATTATGAAACTTCATAATATAGATGATATGTAGATTAAAAGTCTCTAACCAAGATAATTAGCAGGAACACTAATTTATCGTTACAAGGTTAGAATGTGGATTAAAATATGATTAAGTTTTGCAGACCATAGACTTGAGTTGTCATTTAATCACATAAATACATGTTCCAGGAACATGGTATTTGACAGGCCTCGAATGAAACATTAAATGGAATTGTGTATGTGTCATTAATGTTTTCATTCAGTGTTAAGTTCTAAAGTATGAGGTATTCATCTTTTCTACTAAGAGATGTGTATGTGTGATTGCTATCTAATGTTGTCGGTAAAACGCAGTCATAACGATAGCTTTTCGGTATACATAGCTTAGCTGAGGTAGTGATGGTTTACCAAAAATACTATTGTCTCTCGTATCTCTAAACGAGTTACAGTATCATTGGGCCCCTTGATAGAGTAGGATTATCTGCATGTAGTATAATTACAAGAGTAATTATATTTGATGAATCTGCTCAAGATCGAGAAAAGATTAAGTTTTCAAGAATGACACACACCTACCTTGAAACTAATCTGATACTGTGAGACAAAAGAATTAACACAACTAAAATAGTTTAGTGGATCATGGTATTGTATAGAATAACATCATCTGTGTAATTGGATAGTCATAGTACAGATGTCAAATGCCTCCTATGATTATAGAAGTTAAAATGGTTTTAATTCTATTTACCAACATAACACAGATCCTATTGGGTCACACCATATAGGAGCTAATCAGAAAATCTTACTAATTAATTATAATTTGATTATAATTAATATTAAGATGATTATAATTAATTATATGTGATATAATTAAATTATAAATGTCATATAAGATGACAAGCAGAAACAACAGTTGATTTATAAACATATTCGATGTGTTGTATAAAATCGTACCGAAACCAAACCAATACTGAACCCTGAGAAATATAATTGTTGAGAACAATTATATATATATATATATATATATATATATATTTAATTTAGATTTTAAATATTAATTATGGTTTTGAATTTGGATGATAACCATTATCAAATTAAAATCTTAATTAAAAATAAAAATAAAATAAAATCACACACCATGTCGGCATTGATTTTTGCCATGCCGACATGGCAAGTGGCAAATGCAAAGTTTGAATTTTCGGTGTGCTTGCCGACATGCTCCTTAGGGGCATTTTGGTAATTATGCCAAAATCAAGGGTATTTCGGTAATCGACCAACCTGCTTAATTCTACTATAAATAAAGGGGCAGGGGTAAAGAGAAAAATACAATTTCATTCGACTCGTATTTGTTAACTCAGGATCGAATCGATAAATATATTTTTCTCTCTATCTCAGTTACGGTTGTTTACAGAATTCAGGAAAATATATATTTGCGAAAGTTGCGGTATTTATATTTGAATAACTGCGAGTCGTAAATATATTTATTTTGTCTTTATCTCAGTAAATAGTGTTTTTGCAGAATTTCGCGATTTACGGTATTTCTGGCAGAAGAAATAAACCGCTCTCTGGTCAGTCCTAGTGGATAACCAATAGAGGTATCTGACGTCTAATACTCCGAAGATAAAAGTTTCTCAGATTCGATCTTCCGAGTCTGCTGCAATCCAATTGGAATTTGGATCAAGATATAAATGTTATATTAATCTATTTAATTTGTAAGTAGATTAAAGTTTTAGAAATCAATTATGGAGTATATCTGTAAAAGGATTAAATTTGGTTTTGATGCCAAAGATAAACGATAGGTGGACACCCTCGGTAGTTTATCTGACATACCTCGTTTAATCATTGGCTTAAGTTAGATGCCAGTAGGTGAAGTCTGGGTTGATCGAGATTATGCCGTTGATGTTTAAGGTTGATGGAGGAGGCACCCCGTCAAGGAATATGGCAAGGTTATAGCCATGGAGAATCGAAAGCAATTGAGACTTCCAGGTAAGGTAATTGGAGGAATTTAGTTTAGTTGCAATTGGGAGTGTCAAGGGGATGATTGGATCTTGATAGTGGGAAGAGGAAGGATTATCCATGGTTGAATGTGAGATCGGGGAAGAGAATAGGTTTAGAGTAGGATCGCTGGCCATGGCCAGAGCTCTGATACCATAAAGGAGGAAACAGAGAGAAGAAAAATTGAATAGAAATGGTAATCTCTTTATTATTTCTTGATGATTGATTTACAGGAAGATTAGCTATATATAGAGTACAAGAGAGTTTGCTAACTAACTAAGAGCCTAACTAATTTCTGTTTAACTCCTAATTAATCCTGTGTTGATCTTCTGTGGCAGATTGTTTGTTGATCTTGCTGTTGTAGTCTTTAGCATTCATTGATTCATGTATTCAGACTGGTAGCATTTCAAATACTATACAATATAACAACAACGATAATCCGTTTGAATTTTTCTGTAAGTATCATGTGAAAGCATATGATCTAATTATACAATAGTACATAAATTACAAAGTACATGTCAAAGTAAAAGAACAAAAATAACAAAAATTACCAAAAATGACAATAAATAGAGACCACAAATAAGACGAAACTACAAATTGTGCTAAGAATATGTTTTCATTACAAAAGTCAAATATGGCTCTGGCTGTGAGAAGTGACTACTGTCACCTTTTCTCTCTCAATCAACAGGATTAGAGAACATATTTGCAATAATATAAACCAACTGATGAGTAATTAACAAAAAAATTAGGCGAAATTGGGTGTATACCCATCAAATTTATGCTTTTGAGATATTTCCCCATCAAACATTCAAAATTAGATACTTCCCATCAAATTTTAAAGATGTTAGAATTTCCCCCACAACCTCTTTAAAACTTATTAAATTAACATTATAATTTTATAGTAAATATTTTGGACCAAATTGCCCTTATTTTCTATAATGCAATTCCCTTATTCTTCTCCCTTCACGCATCTTCGACATATCAGGTGAAATGCTCTAGTATATTGTGCTGCAAGCCTACAAATTTGCAATTTATTCATACTTTGCTAACAGCTGCAGCTAAATAGTTTGCAACTTCAGTTCCTATTCGTATTCTGCTAACAACCTTCGTATTCTCTTCTTGGAGTAAAATGACAAAATATAACAACTGATGATGGTCAAATGTTCCAACAAACAAACATATACTTTATGCACTATGAAAAAATAGGGCCAGGGGAATATATGACATCCTACTTGACTAAGTAATTAAATATTTTTATTAGAAGTTTAGAATAGTTTAAAGGTAGGCAAGAATTAGAGAAAATAAAAAGGACTAAGTGATCAAAAATTTCAAAAGTACAACATCGATCACAATATAATGAATAACTCATTAAATATTAATTATCAGGCAGCTGGAGCATTTTCTCTATTTTTTCACTCTTGGATTATGTATGTATTTAGCCGATATCACCATTCTTCAATGATCATCATGATCATTCTACAAGTCAATCAAAGGGGTGTAAATATTGCACTTAGTAAGTTTCTTGTATAGTTAAGAGAATGGATCAATTAATTGACCATTTCAGCATACAATATGTTCTATGTACCAAATGTTGCATGCATACATCTTTCACTTATTTCAAATGTGAACTATTTCATATTGAGTTGTTGGGAATTTGTGAATACAATGCAGCTCTTTTTTTGCTTAAGCACAAAAAATAGTTGAGTATTAGCTATTTATTCAGATTTTTATTATATTACTCTTAATTAGTCAATCAAGACCCTTTAGTGCTACTTTCCAACTTATAAGTTTGTAATCCATCTTAAAGTTTTTTTTGTGTTCATTTTATTCTTCCACTTATTTCCAATTGAGTAAGGCTTGTTCCCACGTAATACTTCCTAACGGCTCGTTTCAGACGATATATATTTTTATTTCGATACAAAACCATCAGTTGAGCGACTAAGATGAGCAATTTATGTATCATGGAAAGTCGAGTTCAGTGTAGATAACCATCAAGCTAGATAACATGAGATTTCTTTCTAAGTTTTACTTAGTGTAGATAATGCATTGCAGGCCAGTAAAAACATATTCACCCATAAGTACTTGCTCTTTCTTGAACTCGTGGTGAGACTTTTTTGCTGTAATTGGATAGCTTTCTCCACTTTTTCAGAGGATGATTTCACACTTTCCATATATTGATCGAACTCAGTTGAGCCTACTATGGAGGACTACGGGCGCTCATCACTGATCAAAGATCAACGGAGAGTGCTACCATTCCTTTACAAAGCTTTGGTCCAAATCAAGGAACACTCTTTTTCTTAGAAAAACAGTACAATTTCTATCTACGTTGCCTCTTGGAAAAGGAGAAAGAGAAAGGACACGACTATAGAAAATAAAGGCAATTTGGTCCAAAATATTAACTATGAAATTATAATGTTAGTTTAATTAGTTTTAAAGAGGTAAAGGGAAAAATCTAACGTCTCTAAATTTTGATGGATAAATATCTAATTTTGAATGTTTGTTGGGACATATCTAAAATGCTTAAATTTGATGGGTATACACCCAATTTCGCCAAATAAGTATATGAAATACGCGAAATCGTTTTCTGTGCAATTTACTACAAGTCAGTTTTTTTTTTTGACAAAGGTCCTTTTTATATTTAAAAGGCACAAATAATATAAAGTACTCTAGCCTCCATTTTAACACTGAAATGGACGCATTCGATCAATCAAAACTATTTTCTTATGATCTGACGACCAGATCCTAGTAATCCGACTGACTCGCTTTAATAATCTCCATTTTGATAAGAACAAAACAAGTGTAATTAGGTCCGTTCGATATAATCTGATCTCGAAGGGATGAAATCGGTTAGATCAAATCTGACTCGTCGATATGCACCAGCAGTCGGAAAAGTATCTCTTGTAGAACTTTTTTCAACACTCTCAGCAAAATTTCATCTGAATCGTTAGAATAAAAATTGACAGTCGGCCGTCAAATACATAATTCAGAAGAATTTTTTAATATATTAATAATTATTAATTTAACGACTCAGATAAAAATTCTCCTCTAAGCGTAACAAAAAAATTTCGTAGTGGATTTCGTTTCCCAGCAGTCAGCACCGGTGCATCAGACCAGTATTTTTAGGGTATCGCTATCGCTATCCTGAAAATCTTTTAATAGTGATCGTTAGATTAAAGATCAACATCTCGCCCATCATTGATATGATTCATGAAATTTTATATTATTAAATTAGAATCATTGATTTTTAATCCAACAGTCCAAATTAGCGATACTCGCGAGTAGCCATGTCGCTGCCCAGAAGATATGATTTTCCGATGCACCACCCATCAAATTTAGAATTCACATAAAATTATGAAGTACTTCAACTACTTCACATTAATTTCAACCATTTATTAAATTTTGAAATTTGTACCTACAAATCTCAATTTTTAATGAACGATCGATATTAATGTGAATTAGTTGGGACCAGAGGCTATGCATTCCCAAATTTCTCATAGTAACCCTGTAAAAAGGAGAGAGTATCGAAATATCGATCAATCCAATTTCTTCCTTTTGCGCTTCCATGGCTTCTAACCCCGATCATCTCCCTCACGCTAACTTTCCTTTGTAATTCTACTACTCGTGTACTTATCTCAAAACTAAACAAAAGACCCGAGTTAACTACCAATTCATCTCCAAATGGCGCTCATCAGCAACGCGCTCCGTCAAGCCTTCGTACCTAAACAACCACACGAAACCTTGGCCGAGGAGAATCGCACATGGTCCCGGCTCAAAAAGCCTCTCATCCTCTCCATTTCTATCCTCCTGTTTCTCTCCATTGTCATCCCCGCGATCATAAGCTTGCATATGGTGTTCCCTTCAGAGCCGAGCAAGCGTCCCTTCTGTCGGGCAAGGAGACGGTTTGAACAGGCACTGCCCGTGAATTCCACCGGGCAGCCTGAGCTGTACAGGAGTCAAGGTGGAAGCTTTTATATGACTGAAGAGGAGGCAGCCGATTTCTATTGGATAGTTGCGTTTCTCCCCTCCGCAAGTGTTTTCTTTGCCTCGCTATTGTTTTTGGTGGCAGGTTGGTGGTGCTCTCTCTCTCTTAGGATTAGGTTGTCTAGAGGTCGATGCGATGTATTTTACCCGTTGATCTCATGCTGGTATGGTGGTACTGGTTTGTACTAGGGTATTACCAAGACATCATGTGAATTTGTTTAGACTGTTATGTGGATGACAGTTTTGCACTTCTGTAAACAGACATATCTTTTTGGCACTTGCATTGCATCTTGTTTGCAATTACGCTGATCAGGTTTGGTACTTGTTGGTGCTGGGGTGTATGGCTATAACTATTTGTTCTTGGGCAGATGGTAGCAATTCTTTGTTAGTTAAGGTTGTGCCATTGTACCAGGATCCTTTTTTTAAAGTAGGAAAAAGCTAAGGTTGTCCCAGTTTAAACATCATTGGATACACAGAGCAGCTTTCTGTATTGGGGTAGTTCATTATGTCAGTTAGGCTCACTATCAGAAAGATTGTAACAATACTGATTTGCAGTACATCCTTGGCTCAGCTATGGAAACTTGTGAGTTAAACTTTATACAAGTTCTAGACGATCACCAAATTTAAATAAGTCCCTGCATCATAACTTTTTGGAAATATTAGCTCCACTTATCTGCTAGTTATTATTAATTATAGTTTAGTTATGAACAAGTTCTTTTTCCAGTATTTGATCTTTTAGATATTTGCTCAAGAGGTACTGGACAATTGAAGCAAGGAACATAGGATCAAAATACATAGTAGGACATGAATATTGCTTTCTTAATCTTCAGGCTTGTACTTTTCTGTTGCACTTTAGGAATGGTTGTAGCTTACACTGCCCCAAGAAGGCACTTCCTTCTTGTAGTAGTTGAGAACGGCTTCTGTGCTTCTAGGAGAGGTAATCTTTTCTCTTAAATATTTGCAAGGACTTATTACATGTCCTATAATGAATCCACTGTATTCAGTTTTGAGGTATAGGAACTTAAGAAAAACCTTAATGAACCAAAAATTCCATGCTTTCTTTCACTCTTCCCCTCTGCCATCCTCTGTCCCCACTTTTTTCCTTAAATTCTCAGTTAAATGAGCATTGATGTTATTGTTTCATGCAGCCTTGCATTGTCCTTTGCAAAGTCAGAAGTGATTTAATTCTAAATTCTAGATAACAACAATTACCGACTACGACTAGTACCGGCATGACCGTTAGACTTAAAAATATACCCAAACTTTTTGTATTCCTTTGGCTTCAAATTAACTCTAATGCTCAAATGGCAGTACTTAGAATTTGAACATCAGTTCAAAGAAATTAAAGAAAAGGAGAGGAACAATATTGATAATCGAGTAATAACTAGTATGCCACCTACAAACCAATAGCTTCAGCTACTAAATAAGTTTGTACTCATGTGCTAAGCAAAATAATGCCATCTTACGTGAGAAAATGAGTCCAGATTCCATGTGGTCAGCACTAATAAGTGTACCTCATGCAGCCTCCATTTGTACTGTTATTTCTGAACAGAATTGCAGCATCAGATTCTTTTCTCTGGACTGTCCAATCTAAAATAAACACACCAAGATCAATTTAATGATGTCCTAAAAAAATCGCACCGAGTGATGTCATTGAGTATGTTTGGCACTTTGATTTGGATCAGATGGTCTAGACCAGAAATGCCAGTCCTGTGATTTGAGTCATAGATAACAGCAAATACAAGCTCCCTCCACAAATTAAAATAATACATTGTGTTCCTCCCAAATCAAAATATAACTTTGTCTCTTGCACCCTTACACTCAACTAAGACTGAGTACAATCAGGTGGTGTCCGGTGCCTAGCAATTATAAACAGCATATTTGCCATAGTCTTTGGCCTCATGGCTTTATTTCTCGGCTCGAGCCTGTTAACCTTGGGAAGTAGCTGCTCCATTGCATTATTCTGGTGTTATGAGATTGCCACCTGGAGTCTGGTGATCGTTTATGGTGGAACCGCATGCTTCCTTAAAAGGAAGGCTGCACTTGTGCTTGCCGAGGGGAACTATGCCGGACACAATTTAGGTATTGACTATTGACCAACTAATTGCTCTGAAAATTGAACCTGTATCGATGTAGATTTTATTTTTCTGGGACGGTTATCTTTCTTGCCTTGGCGCAACAGTAAAGCTGTCACCTTGTGACTAGGAGGTCACGGGTTAGAGTCGTGGAAACAACCTCTTGTAGAAATGCAGGGAAAAAGGCTGCGTACAAAGACCCCAAAGTGATCCGACCCTTTCCCGCACCCCGCGCAAGCGGGAGCTACGTGCACTGGGCACAAGACAGTTATTTTTCTTAACACACCATTTGTACAAAATTGCAACCAAAATATGAGTTACAATATTTTCTGGTAGTTGCAGCCAAATTGTGATTGTATATATGAAACAATGTGCTGTTGATTAGTGTTATGATGACCATAAATTCCATTAATTTTGTTGGATGTTTTGATCTGTAATGCTCGTCTGGTAATATGTTTTCCCAAGCCCAAACTGTAAAAAAATTTAATTGACCAGATTGAGGTGTTATATTTTAAGTTTGAACGAACTCGTGGAGCACAATTTTTCAATTAAGAATGAGATATGGCTGTGAATTAAGGTGTTAAATGCTGGTTTGGAAGTGTTGGGTGAAATGCTCATATTTTATTGTGTAACTGAAAAAATGTAAAACATTAAATATTGTCAGGTGTTTTGTAAGCCTTTGCATAACAACTGGGCATTAATTGCTAACTAGGACGTATTGGTAAGTGGTAACCAATTCCAAATATTAAGTTCAAATGCCATTCCATTAGCTGTCACATGCAGCTGCTATTAAGAAAATTAAGTATTATAAAATTAACAGCAATGATAAACAAATTAAGTGTGAGAAAAGTTATTTTAATTTATAACTTTTTGTACTTGAACGTAGATTTGAGCTGACACTGACAGAGTTAGTTTTACTTTTTGTGTTCTTAACACTAGGATTGGAAATGCTAGAAGGGATAAATGAAATGACACCTGATATGCAGAGACGCATCAATGATGGGTTCAAGCAGTGGCTGGGCTCGTCACTTCTTTCATCTGACGATGAAGATGAGAGCCCTGATGATTATTTGGAGCATGGTTACCCCATTTTTGACTTACCTGATGAGCTCAGAGTGTGAGCTGTATTGTCATAGAGTTAATTCAGCTTAGTTTCAATGTAAATGGCATCTTTGGGTTTCTTAATTCTTTTTCTTTTTCCTTCAGTAAGGTTTGATATGTAGATGAGTGGCTGATGCTAAACATAATTTTAATCTAGCTTATAGATGTAACTAACCAGTAGAGAAATTTGCTATATCGCTGGCTGTGCAGATTAGTTGTATGCATGTTAGTTTTCTGTGATTGATATAGAAAACCTACCTGCCAGTTAGGAGGTTGGTAACACGAGATGCACAACAAGTGATGCTACTGGCAAACACAAGCACATGAAATTTTGCATCAGGAAATAATCTTTTGATTACATTTCTGTGGTCCAATTAAGAGCCGCAATTGTGTGATTTTTTTTTTTTTTTGAAGAAAAAATGGGGGTCAAGCCCCCAAATTTTATAAATTGATCACGAGTGTGATCGAGTAAAATTACATTAATATTTACACAAAAATTAATGAAAGGAAAAGAAACAAAAAGAAGAGAAATAGATGAGATCAAGTTCTAAAAGTTGAAAAACAGAGGTTATTATTTTCTCAGCAAAGCGCCATGATGCAGTGTTGGTCTTGTCTTCAGAACCAGCTCTTCAACTCTATTAAGATTTCTCGTGATGTGTCTACAATTTGCTTATTCTTTGCTACGAATATCCGTCTACATCTTTCTCTCCATAAAATGAAATTGGTTGTTATTTCAAGTCTTATGTCTGATCTTTGTGCTGTATTATCTGTTAATAGGAGGTGTGGGTTAACTGATGTGTATCTGACACATACTGGTCTTGTGGTGGAAAATATTGCCTTGATGTAGTTCCTCAATTGCTTGGCATATACACACTCTATGAATAGATGTGATACCGACTCTTGCTCCTACCGACACATATGACACATGTTTACCAAACACCATCCTCGTCTGTTAAGGTTGTCAATCGTGGTAAGCTTGTTGTTGAGCAGTAGCCATGCAAACACCGTGACCCTTGGTGGTGCAACTAGTTTCCAGAGATTAGCTGTTTGCATGTTTGGTGAAGGTGACATGGCCATGAACCTGTATACTGATTGGGAGGAGAATTTGCCGGTATGTCTAGTCCATTTGGGTTCATCTGGCTGTTGAGAGAGGTGTATTTGAACAAGGTGTTGTCTCATACGATGCTTTTCTTGCTGTGAAGCCATGTTGGTGCCCGGTGCATTTTCTGATTCTAACAAATTGTCGGTGATGTATTGTCGAGCTGAAACATTTCTGTGTTGGGTTGCTGCAAAGAGATTTGGGTATGAGAATTTAAATGGTTGCTCCTGCCAGTTGTCATGACAAAACTGGATAGTGTCACCCTGTCCATGCTGAAACGTGACTGAGCATTCAAATACACCCGCTACTTGTTGAATTTGATTCCAGAATGGTGAGCTATCCGTGCTATTCCATGGTCTGTGACAAGCATATTGCATCGGTGCAATATCTCTCCACCATGAATTTTGTTGTGTGAACCATTGCCAGCACCATTTAACTAGCAAGGAAATGTTTGCCAACTCGAGATTTCTTATACCCAACCCTCCCAACTCTTTAGGTCTAGTTGCTGTTTTCCAACTTACCATACACAGTCCGGCTCTATTCCCTTGTATTACTTTGAAGCCATGCCATACAAAATTCCGTCTTATCTGGTCCATTCTTTTAAGTGCCCACCTTGGTATCCTGAAAACTGACATGAAAAATTGGGGGATTGCAGATAGCACTGCATTTGCCAGTGTGATTCTACCTACTATGGAGAGGAGAGAAGATGTCCATCCCGTTAACTTCCTTTCCATTTTTTGAATCAGTTGCTGATATTGCACTCTTGTCAACTTTTTATCAGACAGAGGAAGGCCTAGGTACCTAATTGGCAATTGTGTGTTATGGCAGCCTATGTGTGATGCAAGTTCGGCTGCTGACCTCAATGGCATTTCTGTGATAGCCAATTCCGATTTTTGCAAGTTGAGATGTAGCCCAGCTATCTTGCCAAATATGGTGAGCACAATCTTGACCTTTGCTAGTTGCTGGTATGTTGGTTTGAGGAGGAAAAGTGTGTCGTCTGCGTATAGCAAACACACCTTGCAGTTCGGAAAGGGTGGTGTGATGAAATTGAGTTGTGTGAGCTTGTGCATCCACTTGGCAAGAAAATCAATTGTAATGTTGAAGAGTTGCGGTGATATCGGATCCCCTTGCCTAACTCCCCTTCTTAGTTTAATTGATTTCCCAGCTACCGAGTTCAGGATGATTCGAGAATGCCCTTGCAATATGTTCATTTGTACCCAGTTTATCCAAGTTTGCGGGAACCCTCTAGCATGTAAACAGTTGACTAGGAAATCCCAATCAAGTGTGTCAAATGCTTTGTATATATCTGCCTTGAGAATGGCCAAGCTTTTCCTTTGTTTTGCTACTGAGTGGAGAGTTTCTTGCGCATATAGGAACCCATGTAGTATGTTTCTACCCTTTAGAAATCCTGTCTGGTTTGAGAGTAAGAGGTTATTCAATACGGGTTGTAGTCTTGCTGTCATGATCTTGGAGTAGATCTTTTGAATCCCATTGACCAGGCTGATTGGTCTGTAGTCATTTGGACATGTTGCTTGCTCTCGTTTGGGCACCATGACTATGTAGGAGTCATTAAGGGGTCTCAATGTGATCTGCTGTTCTGTGTTGACTGCATTGAAGGTCAGTATAAGGTAAGGTAGAATGTCATCAATGAAAGCATTGTAAAATTCTCCTGTGAGTCCATCAGGTCCTGGTGATTTACCAGACTTCCAAGATTTGATGGCTTGCCGTATTTCTATTTCAGAGAAGGCTTGGACCAAGGAATGAGCTTCATCCCTCTGCAAGGTGTTGCCACTGTATAAAGAGTTTAGATCAAAGTTGTGTGACTGTCGTGGACATGTGCCAATCAGTGAGCAGAAGTAGTCGAAGAGTATTTTGGCCTTTGTTTTATGGTCAACATGTTGTTGGCCATTTCGCTCAATGGTAGAGATGTAGTTATTTCTTTTCTGTTGTGTTGCTGCCAAGTGAAAGTACCGAGTATTCTTATCTCCTTCTTTTAACCACTGTCTTTTTGCTCTCTGTTTCCATTTAATCTCTCTGAGCTTCTCGATCTCTTGTAATCTCTGCGTAATGAGCTGTCGTGTGATCTTTTCAAGTGCATTGAGGAGCCTTCTCTCTTCTGCTTTGATAAGCTATGTTAGAACATCTTGACAAGTCTGACTTTGGTTGTCAACGTTTCCAACATTTTGGATGTGCCATTCTGTGCTTACTCTCCTGATCTTTGCTAGCTTGGCAGCTAATTGTTGGGGAATTGTGGCTACACCTTCTTCATGCCATGTTTCTTTCACCAACTGTCTGTATTCCTGGAACTGTAACCAATAGTTTTCAAAGTGAAACATGTTTGGCAGTGGGAATTTCGTAGTCATCTTGCATTGAATAGGGCAATAGTCTGAGATGTCGGAGTATAGTGCTTGCTGGGATGTGTTTGGAAACAAGGAGCTCCATTCAGAAGATATGAGAAAACGGTCTAGTCTGGCAAACGATGGGTTATCTCTGCCACTCGTCCATGCGTAGCGCCTCCCTTGTAGAGGTAAATCAATTAGCCCTAATGAGTTGGTGAAAGCAACAAACTGCCTGTCTGGGTGCCTGGATACATTGGATCTGTCAGCCATTAACAATGTTTGGTTGAAATCTCCCATTATCAACCATGGCATGTCGTTTGAGGGCTTTTGTGATTTTAATTCATCAAGGAAATGGGCTTTACTGTGGCCAGATGTTGGCCCATACACTCCCGTTATTGTACACTCGGAATTGTCAAGCTTGAATTTAAGATTGACTGTGATGCAATGCGCCAGTATCTGAGCTGAAATCAACGAGAATTTTGCATCATTCCATGCCAAAATAATGCCTCCAGATCTGCCTGTAGCTGGTAACAGTTTGTATTGTCTGATTATGTACCCAATGATTTGCCTGATCAATTGTGGTGAGGCATCTACGAGCATGGTTTCTTGCAAACAAACCAAATTTGTTTTACTGTTGTGGAGAAAAGTTTTGACTCGAAAACGTTTGTGTGGGTCGTTGAGACCACGCACATTCCATGAGATAAAATGCAAAGGTCTTCCTTGATTCATGATTGAATGTAGTAATACACAGCAAGATTGCACGATACATCATCCTATTGTACTGAACTTAGAAGAGGCCAACATTACATTTCCTGAATCCTAGGTGGTACCCAACCTTGTTGCTCTATCTAAAGAGGCAACTCAAATCCTGGCACGTACATGAGTGGGACTGTGTCTCGGATTGGTGTGCGAGGAGCTTCTTCTTCCAGTTGGTGTTGTGTCGGATGCATTTCTATCACTGCTTTGTCGATCATGTCTTGCACCCATGTGTCAATCTGCAACCCTGATGCTTGCAAGATATTGATAACTTGATCGCATTGGAGGGGTTCTTCCTGGCCTTGCAAGTCAAAGCATAACACGTTAGCTTTCCCTTTCGGCTTGTTGTGCCGTGTGACTCTGTTGCTTGGTGTTACAGATTGTTTTGCTTGAATTCTAGCACTCCTTCTCATGGGTATTGGTGTCACAACAGGGGGCTTTGACTGCATGCTTTGTGGCAGCGGGTGGGCTGTAGTCTTGGGTGTCATGCTGTCGTTTATGTCAACTTCATGGCTGTTGTTTGTGTCACAGCACACAACTTGTAGTTTCTCTTGGATGCTTGATGTAATTGTACGCTCTGAGAGCCTGGTGTCTTCCTCGTGACCATAGTTATCAATTTGCATGTCTTGGTGATCTGTGAGGTGATCAGAGTTCACGAGAGCAAGAGTCTTAGAGGTGCGGCCACAACCTTCATGTGTCGAGCTGTGAGGCAGAGAGTGCCTCTGAAGATAGCCCAGATTGAGTGTCATACATATTATCCTGGCAGTTCGGCCTTTGTCCTGTAGGATCTTAATGACAGTTGATGGGCCAATTGAATGACATTGATATATTTGGAATGGGCTTGGGCTTCCTTTGGTTTTCGGCAGCTTTGGCTGTGTTGACCATGCATCCTTCTTTTGAACCTTTTTGTCTATCAGACATAAGGGCTTTGTCAGAGCCTTCCTTCTTGGATTTTCTCCTAGGACAGAGCTTCCATAAATGCGTGTCAGACTTCCTCCTTGAACTGAAAGGTAGCTACCTTTGCCTTGAGCCTCACACCATGCTATGCAGTTCCCTTTGGGGGTTTTCATGATAGATAGTACTATTGAAATGGGTGCAGAGATAGGCATTATTAATTGTGACAAGAAGTGTATCAACACATCTGAGGTCATGTCTCCTTTTTTTACCCTGTTTGCCATGTCAAGATTTTTTGCGGCATGCATGGTGCTGGCAATTGATGTGCTCAGTGCCATGGTGATGACGTCTTTCTTGTGCACTGAGTTTTTTACCTTCCATACCCTTTTTGTGATTTTGAATTTCAGCTTTGGTGCTTGGGGTGGCCTTGCTGCTTTGATTCCTGTCAACTGCTTTCCTTGTTGCCGCCATTCTCTGGGTGATCTGGTTGAATCTTCCGAAGAGCTTGAGTTTGCTGAGACTGTAGGGGATGTTTGGAACTGGGTTGATGGCATGTTGCGGCTGTTTTGTTGCTCCTGCCGACCCCTCGGGGGGTGCTCGATTGGTGGTGGATATGGGTCCTGCCTCCATGGCCTCCAAGTGAGGATGTATATGTCAACAAGGGTGACATAATTGCCTTCTCTGTAGCTATATGCATGTGGGATATGTCTCGGGTGCTTGGTCTCTATGAGTGTTGTTATGTGTTTGTAGTGCCCAGCCATTTCTCCAAATGGCAGAACTTGTATTGGGTTTCCAAAGTGAAGGAGAAAGTTCGATATCTCAGGCAATGTCCAGGCTTGCAGCGGAAGCCCAACAAGTCTAACCCATACTTGGTGCGATGGGTGATCAAAAGCCATAGCAAAACGTGGATGCCATTCATGTACTCGAAATTGCACTCCTTTTTGAGGTATTGTGTATATTCCTGTTTGGACTATGGTGTCACGAATGAATGGTGATTGGCATCTCACGATGTATGGAGTGATGGTGGCAGGTGAGACACGAAATTCAGAGAGGGGGCGGCTATGTATGAGTCCCAATTTGTGAGCAATAAGTTGCGACAGATCAGCGGATGGGGAGCCACGAAATAGGGTGATAAAGCCTACGCTGTGGAGGTATGCATTGTCCTCAGTCATGCCGCGTGAGGCAGGTCTGTATAGGTCTCTGATCACTGGTCTCTCTCGGGCGAAATCTTGAGATGCCATTACTGGTGGAATGCTTCTTGTGTTTTGGCGGTGATATGGGATTTGGTGGTGCTGGTTTGCTTGGTGGTGCTCGCTGGTTAGGCGTGTTTGTTGGTGTTGTTGGTGGTGCTGCTTGGTTTGATGAAGCTGATTGGGTTGGATGGTGAGTCTGGAACCTCTGTTGGGGGTATTATATGTGCATGAAGCGAATTTATGACCCCATCTACCACATGCGAAGCATTTAATTTGGTTAGTGCAATTCCTTCTGATATGTCCTGGTTTTTGGCAACGAAAGCATATCTATCGGGTGTGATGTTGTCCTGTGACAGGTGAAAAGCTAGTCTTGCTCGGTTGCTTGAATTTCTTGTTAATAACTTCTTGCCAACTAGCTGTAGCAGGGGGAACTTTAATGGTCTTGGTCGTGGGACTGAGCAGGACCTCTTTGAATGCTCTAATTCCAGTTGTCCAAGTCTGGCTGATTTGATTGGTGCGATAGTGTTGGTTGTGTGGTTGGTTGTGTGAGCTGGGATAATGGCGGTTGTGAGGTTGGTTGTGGTGACTGGGTGTGCTGGGGTAGTGTGATTGTTCAGGTTGATGTGATAGGGTTTCTTTGGCTGGGGAGAAGTTGCCTGCAGTGAGGTTGGGGTTGTAGGAGTGTTCGGTGGCCGCTTGTTTCTTGAACCTTACCTTGGGGTGCATGGCTGAGCTCTCCATCTCTGATGTGTGATTTTTTTTTTTTTGAAACTAGTGGAAAACCCACCTCTTCATTTCCATTTACATGCAAACGAAGAAATTACAGAACTTCCAACAAAAGAACCTTACTGTGAGACTAATCCTCTCACACTACTCTATCTATCTCCTAACTTTCCTTGTACCTGCATCGGTATCAATATCTAGCGGTATCGATGCAGCAAGGCTATCTAATGCCAAAGTCTAGCATCAGAATTATTTCCCAACCTATAGACTCAACTCTAACCTTATAAATCCTGCATCCGCACCCACTTGGACCCCCAGCTGAAATTGCAAAATAAAAGACGGTACCAAACCGTCTCAGTTCATTAACTGTAACCAACAATACATGAATCAAAATTATTCTTAACATGCCATAGCCATTCTCCCTTGCACCGTCTTGAGCTGATAATCTCTGTGCATCTCACCCCTTCTATCATTTCTCTATTCCAGCGCTCCAATTCCACTGATACTTCCACCTCTGCTCATGTCTTCTTCTCAATCTGCTTTGCCAGACACTGTTGAATCTCTTCCTTCATCTCAGCTCTACTCATACCTACCCAATAACCCAACAAGGATTTAATTTTAGCACACATTACTTTCCAAGGTACTGGTTTTCCACTGTTAAAACAACACTCATTTCGAGCCAACCATTGAGACCAAAATAGAGCACACACAATCATATATAACAGTTGTTTTTTATGTGCCTTGATCTGTAAACTGATTATATAAAATTCCTCAATATTTTTGGGTATTACATCTATTGAAAATGTGTTCAGTACCCATATCCAAACTTCATGTATTATTTTACATTTAAAGAATAAGTGATCTATAGTTTCATTTCCTTCACAGAATTCACACTCAATTGAACCCTCCCACTCTCTTTTTTCTCAGAATTGTCTTAACCAAAATTTTCCTATAGCACAATAACCATACAAACAATTTGATTTTTAAAGGGACTTGTAAAGACCAAATCACATTCAAATGGTCCACTCTCACCCCCCTAAAGGCTAACCAACTATATATATCTTTATTTCTAAAATGCCCCTCCATTCTCTCCTGCCAAACCACTATGTCAGAATTGCCATTTAGAGGAAATTTGTTTATAACTAAAGCTTGCAATTGATTGAACAACCCTCTTTGACCATGTGACAAGTTTCTTCTAAATTGAAGGATATTAAACCCCTCTCTAGCCACCTCAGCCACTGTTACTTTTGTAACAGTGCAAATTCTGTATAATTCGAAATATAGAACTGACAAAGAGGTGTCACCACACCAAATATCATGCCAGAAGTCTGTCTGCTCACCATCCCCTATCAAAACTTTCCTATTTATCAGTATGATTTGTTCATAGTTTTTAAGCAATTTCCAAAATGGTGACCATTTTATTTTATTAATTGACTTTGAATACTTGATCAATAGGATATCTTTCCACCACCCTTTACATACAGGGTCCTTAAGTTTCCATAGCCATTTGCAAATCAAGGAAATATTCATATCAGCTAAATTCATTAACCCCCAACCACCTTGGTCCTTTGGTTTGCATATCATATCCCATTTACACAGATAATATTTTCTTGATCCTCCAGAGTTCCAAAGAAATGCTCTTCTAATTTGATCCAATTTCTTCCTAACCCCAACTGGCATTAAATGGACACTCATCATATAAATGGGTAGAGATGATAAAACACTGTTAAGCAACACAACTCTACCTCCCAATAACAAATTACTACTCTTCCACCCTTGTAATTTCTGTTGAAATCTCTCAATTATAAAATCCCAATCTTTTTTCTTTGATTTTTTCCAATGAATAGGAATGCCAAGATATTTCAATGGCCAGCTATTAACCTTACATCCAAAAACTTGAGCTAAATGTGCTGCTTTATCTTGGTTAATATTGATTGGATAGGCTTCACATTTATTATAATTAACTTTCATACCAGATATGGTTTCAAATCCTATGAATATCCATTTTACTATTTCCACCATCCTCTCTTCTCCTTTGCAGAATATAACTGTATCATCTGCATAATGGAGGTTGGTGATTTGAAATCCTTCTGACAGTGTGGGCCCTAATCCCTGTATAAGACCTGCAACTCTAGCTTTTATAATCATATTATTTAATGTATCAGCTATCAAGTTGAAAAGTATGGATGAAATTGGATCTCCTTGTTTTAGCCCCTTAGCCTCAAAATAAGGAGATATTACACCATTAATATTGACACAAATCTGACCACCTATCAGCATATTCTTCACCCATAAGATTCATGTTTCAGGAAACCCTCTAAGAGCTAGCAATTCAAACAAATAGTTTCAATTTACTCTATCATAGGTCTTTTTCATATCAATTTTCAGTATCACCCCTTCTTGTTTTGATATTTTGGTTGAGTGCACTATCTCAGCAGCACAAATAACATTATCAAGAATGTACTTTTGTTGCATGAATGTAGCCATTGTTTGATCTAATAACCTATTGACCACTGGCTCTAATCTTTTTGAAAGAACTTCGGATATCAATTTATATATACGGTTTAATAAGGAAATTGGTCTAAACTGCTTGATCTCTACTGCCTTATTAACTTTGGGAATTAGACATACCATTGCTTTGTTAATTTTTGACACTCTCAACTTATTTTGGTATAAGACATCAAATAACTGCAAAATTTCCTCTTTCATTACTCTCCAGAATTTCTGATAGAGTGCAAATGTCATCCCATCTGCCTCTGGAGCCTTTCCCCATCTGACAATTGTGTGATTTGGAATCGCTATTTTTACTGTGCCAATTTGCGAGCTGCAAATCAGTGCAAAGATTCTGTCTGAATGGTGTGTTTCATTGCATCATTTTGCCTCTTTATTATCTGATCTGTGCATCCCTCTTCCTTTCAGATCACATAAATGTCAGAAAGAGATTGAGAAAGTGAGAACAAATAAGAGAAATTTCTGATGGAGTTGTGCGAGGTGTGGTGCAAAAAATGCGTAATAGAAAGCCCTCAATTTGTGACCGACTCCTGTTGCCTGCAGTACGATTTATGACTGCTTACATTGTCAACATTGTTTTAATCTTCCAAATTCATTTTACAAAACATAGTTAGAAATTTCCTAAAAAGAGTTAGAAATTGTTCATGGTTCCATATATATAATATCTCAAAAGAAAATATAATAATGATTAATGACTGCTTAGGTTTATAAATGATATAATTTTATTGGTGGGCAAGTTCATGACGAAAAAAATAAGGCAATTGTTAGCTAGCATTATTAGTTGTATTTCTAGTTTACTAATTATATGGCTTTGTCTTACAAACATTATGAATATATAGTTTATAATTCAAGATATCAAAATGTCAAAATTATTTGACATGTAAAAATGTTTATTAATTTGTTTTCTTCAAGTCTAGGACGGAAGAGACAATTATTTGTGCTAATTTAAGCGGCTGCAGAGAAGTCAATGTTGTATTCGTTTATTTTAATATTGTTTTCGTTGATATTTTAAATTTATAATTATTATTTCGTTAGAAAAGAGGTAGGATGGAGACACCATTTTAAAGTATTTGATTCATCTCCAAAATATTCATTTTTAGTGATTATAAGTTTAGTTTACAAACGACATTGACTTTTCTAGATGACTTTATCAATATGGCATATATTGATCGAGCATGGCTAAAATAATATGCATAGTACACCCCATAACGTACTATGGGGTCATTTGTATTTAATTTGGTCATTAAATTGATATTTAAGTTGCTCAATAAATTCTTCATATCAAAATCTTGTAGGAAATAAAATTTTGTGATTTTTAGAGCTTTCTTGCTATTTTTAAAATATTTTTTAAAAACAGCCCAGAAATGACACTTTTGTAGTATTAAATCTGGACTGTTTTTAAAAAATATTTAAAAAATAGCAAGAAAGCTCTAAAAATCACGAAATTTGTTTTCCTACAATATTTTCATATAAAGAATTTATTGAGCAACTTAAATCTCAATTTATTGACCTATATATATATGCATAGTACAAAATGAAGTGTACTATGCATATTATTTTAGCCATGCTCTATATTGATCACTTTTTAGTTCGAGCAAAATTATGATGATTTCGCATGCATCGTGTTTGCGCATCTGAATTCTTTGATACGCATCGAGATTTGAGCTCGAGAAGACAGAGTAGAAGGGGGAATCGAGGGGTTTTTCTCTTGATTTCATCGGGGAAGAGGAATTGGGATCTTCCCTATGGAGATTATATGACTGTTAGGGAAAAGGTCTCGGGAAAATGATAGTAAAACTATATTTTTATTCGTTAAATATTTTCGAATATATATACAAATATGAAAATTTTCGAATACGAATATGAATCGAGTTATTTTTGCTATTTTTCGAATACGAATTTAGATAAAATAAAAAATTATCCAATCCATTTGCACCCCTAAACAATAGTAATAATAATAATAACAATAACAACAAAATAATAATAATAATAATTAAAATAACGATATGAATAATGAAGGGGTGACACGATGTTATGAGTAATAGTAAATAAGAAAATTTGATCAAATGATACTAAGTTGATAACTAAAATAAACGTAAATATATTTACGCGCGCATATATATATATAGAATCCGGCTAACGTACTAACGTTAGCAAAATCAAAACCGTGCTAACGGATGTTCATCTCGAATTTCAAATCAAAAACGGCCGATCCGAACCATTGAAATTGTTGTCCATACTAAAACCTACGTAGGGACCAAATTTTACATTTTTTTGAATTTTTTTACTATTTTATCCGAGGCATTTAAGAATGTGTTGAAATTGTAAGTTTTTCTGAATCGTTAGATTAATTCATTTTCAATGCCTCGGATAAAATAGTAAAAAAATTCGAAAAAATATAAAATTTGGTCCCTACGTAGGCCGGATTTTGCTAACGTTAGTACGTTAGCCGGATTCATATATATATATATATATATAGAGGGGGATAGGGTGCTTCATGGAGCATCAAACCTCTAATACTCCACATTGTATCTTCAATTTAAAAATTCTAACGATCGATCTGATCCGTTGAACATGATCCACATATTGAAATCTACTTGGAGATTGAATTTAATATTTTTTTGAATTTTTTTTGCTATTTTTTAGAGAGGTGGTAAAATTGCAACTTTTGTTGGTCTAGAAATCGTTTGATTAGCAACTTTTCTATATCTTTAAAAAAATAGTAAAATATTTTAAAAAATGTAAAATTTAATCTCCAAATAGATTTCAATATGTAGATCATGTTCAACGGTTCACATCGGTCGTTGGAATTTTCAAATTGGAGATAACGGATGTGAAACACGAGGAGTTTGGTACTCTATGAAGCACCCTAGTCTATATATTGATCAATTTCTCTATTTGTATTATTGCATCATATAAAAATATACATACCCACTTACTAGATAGAAATTTAGATTAATATTTTCCTTTCATTTTTGTTAGTTTAACAAATTGAAAGTGGACAACTAAAAGTGGTTGAATTGACAACATGCTTGTTCCTTGTGTTATTTTCTTTTATGCTCGAATTTCATTGAATTATTCTTCTGTCTGATCCTCAAAAAAATAAGAATTACATTCATTACACTGCTTTCAAACATTTGACAGTCATGACCCTACTTTTATGCGTTCAGCATTCAGACATGCTTTCTAGACGCACTCGTTCAGAAATAGAGGTCACTCGAGTTTATGAAGCAAAAAATATCAAGTACTTTCGAAATATGCATTCACGTTTAAATGTAGCGTCTAAACATGCGTCCAGACGTAGCATTCTCAACGTTGCCTGAACGCAACGTTCAGCCGTGAACGCAAATTTGAAATTTTGCACCATACTTAATTTTTGTCGTTTGTTTTTTCACCGTGAACATATGAATTTAATCTGAACGCTGAGCACATATAAATATATAGAACCACAAATATCAAATTTTTGAAATGAGAGTCACTAATTTCATCTTATTGTTTTAAGGCTCAAACAAAAAAAAATCGATTTCATTATCGACTTTACGACTATAGCTTATCTCACGAACCCATAATGGAATTGGATTTATTCACAACAGAAAGACTACCATAAATTAAACAACAAACTTTAATAAATGAACTAATTAAGGTTTAAGAATTGGAACGCTCGACATTCCTGACTCTCGTTAATTTCTTAAATAATTTATTTGTCTGAAAACTCATTGAACCAACCCTTAAAATTAATTTGGAGATTTAGTTGATCCGTATTCACTCGCGGAGGAAGGAGTCTTTTCAGACTTTGAGGACGCTAACGCAGACGTTGATGTTGTGGAGCTATCCACGGAGTAGAGTTGACTACACTATCATCTCCAATGCTTTCAGGTGCGTGTTTCTAGAGCTTATATATATATTTTTATAGAACCTAACATAACCAATTTTATTTTATCTTTATTAACCGAACTGTGAAATCTTGAGGACCAACAAATGAACTGATAAAGGATCAACATGTCATATGCATAATGGTAAATTGTACCATTGAATTGATCAACCTGCATTTTATGTCATCTGCATTCATTTTATGCATGTGAGACTTGGTATACATGTTGTAGTATATTATAATAAATAGTTAATAGTTATTTAAATTTATAAATAGTATATTTTAACGTCAATCTTGATGGGAAGTGAGGAGAGACGGGTCGAGTGGCCGTTAGCTAGAGATGGTTTGAGGGCATCCAACTGGATTTGTGATCATGATGTCAGAAATAGTCTGTGGGATACTCTCGTCTAGATGTCTTCAGGGATCTTTGGCATCGCTCATTCACCGAGTGCATCACTTGATGGCTCGGATCACCATTAGAGATTTTTTAATCTCCTTACTATTATTATCCTACTATACTTTTTTCCTCAATTAAGTGATTAAGGATCTGATTATCAGGTTTAGAGTATGCGTGCCATATTTGACCGATAGGAGCTATTTCGTCTTTATTATTATATTATTTTATTTAGCCGGCTTATTGTGAGATCTTGAATATGTCCGAAGAGTTTTCTCCTTTGGTGCCACTTTTGGTACAAAGAAAGTCTGAAACTCCCCTTTGATCCTTGACTGGTATGGAGAGTCTTCTTTATTATATTATTTCAACGGGTAGTCAGGTCGTTATTTTTATATGGCAATTGAGACTGTATTTTATTTATTTCTTATTTTTTTTATGAGGTAGGCGCATGATTCATCTTCAACCGTGTCCATGTTACTCTCATAGGGCTTTATTGCCTCAGGAGGCTCGATTTGTTTTAAGTTATGAGCACTGATGTATATTGTCTCAAGCTTAAAATGACAACTTAACTTATGAGGGTTGCTGTATAGTGCTCTATCCTTAAAGAACGAATCATGTTGTCCTACAAACTGGAGATTTTTGGATGCTTGATATAATTCTTACTTATTATGTATTATAATATTCCTCAAATTTTCTATTTAGATCTTTGACGTCTTAATTATTCACTAAATTTTATAATTGTTTAGACTACTAAATTTCTTACTTAAACTACGACTCATCTTTTTAACTCAAATGTATTAATGTAATTATCAAGTGTTGGTTTGGGTTCAATCTTAGAAAGAGATATAAGTTCAAAGACTGGACCTAAATCTGCAATGAGTAATTTTATAAATTACTCATGCTTTCACAATGGTTGTGGGGTCCAGGTAAGGAGCACTGATCTTTTGCTAAGTGCGCTTAGGATGAAGATCACAGGCGTTCGCCTTTTGTTTTCTTTCTTTTCTCTAGTTTCAAAGAGATGATAGATAGATGAATAGTCGCCGAAGTATCAATGGAACTATTCTCTTTTTGCTTGGCTTCCTTCTTGTTTTAGTTTTTGCTGGTATGATACACAGTTTGCTGCTTTGTATTATGAACTTTTGTGATCTGTATATATATATATATATATATATATATATATATATATATATAGAGAAATGCTATGGTGCACCATGATGCCAAAAGAATTATGGCACTAGAAAAACTGAACCATTAGATGAGTAACCCCTGCTTTAAGATTCGTACTTTTTGAAGTACTATATATGACCAATCCTGAACTGTGGACCTAGAAAACTTGAAAACTGAAAGTCAGTATACCAGCTAAACCAGATTTCCTGAGAGAATTAATCTAGTTAAACTTTCGAACAAATACTCAAGAAATTTTTAAATATTTTTACGAGATACCGGAGCCGAATCTCAGCCGAGTTAGAAACTTCTTATGAACGACTGGCGTAATACCGCTAGAAGTTCAATCTATCTAGAAGCTCTAAAGGCAACCGAGACGATTGAAGAACCCGCAAGCGGCTTTCTGAAACCAGCCGAATTTGCGAAAGGAGCCACAACAGCATTGATTAAGCAGAACAATACAATAATCCAGCTGCTGGTCAAAATCAAGGAAGATCTCGAAGACTGCAGAACCGCAATCAGGAGACTAGAGACGGCGAAAACCAAAGTCCCTGAAACAGAAGATCTTACACAATCTATAAACGAACTCCAAAAGGGCTTACATAAACTTAGCCTTGGAGAACCCAGTGAGAAAAAGATCAAGAAGCCAACCGGCCAGTTCTTTGTGTTTAAAAATCCAAAAGAAATATTTGACTCAGTCAAAAACCAAAAATGAGTCAAACAAGAACTGAAACGGTGAGTAGACCAAGCATATCTGGTAGAGAAAATAGCCAAAACCCTAAAATCGAAGACCAGATAAGAGGCTACAGGCTAGGAAGCCGCATAGCGTTTGAGGCGCAGAGAAGAATGCCAGGAAGAAGGCATTACAGAAGAAGTCTGGAGTCCCAACTAAATCCAGACGTTGAGCTCAACCATTCACAGTACAGAAGGGCTCAACAAGTTCCAGCTGAGACCTTATACCAGGCTGGATGGTCTGAACGAAATCATCGAGTATACCAACACTACTCAGATGAAAGAGTATTAGTTACAGATGGAGCTCAGGTGGAGCTACCATTTATCTCGCAACAAAGCTACAACCAGTTGGTACAAGAAGGGTTGCAGCATCTGCATATAGGTCTTGTGATGATAAGACTATATGCACTCCACAGGAGAAACGCTGGGGTAAACGCCCTAGTAGTTTTAAGAGACACAAGATGGTCTGATGATCGGGCCATAATCATTTCTATGGAAATAGACCTGACAGGCGGTACGCAACTGGCGTATACAACGCCAGACATGACCTTAAGTGTTCATGATTTCAACAACCACATCCAAGTCGTTATACAGACTCATGGCTACGATGGTTGATAAGGAGGAGAGAGTAATTTACTGCTCTCAAGGTCGTTGATAGGAAGGCTATCAAATACAAGCCACACAAACTTCAGATACAATGTGGAGAGAGTGGCAGAACACCTGGCAAGTAGAGGGATTCGAGCAATTCCAGGCCAGATGAGGTCAACTGAGGAGCTAAGAGGCAGGCAATGGATAATACGGCCAGCAACAGCACCAGCCGTACAGAATCCTCAGACAGCAAGGATAAGGACCAGAACTGATGGGTCCTTGGCAGTAAGATTTGGCGGATATTCATCAACCGCGCCACCAGAAGAAGTGATAGTAGGCCAAGCTGATGAAGAGGTCCTAGGTGAGGAATCAGTCCTAATGATGTTTTGTGACTGGCACGAGTCACAGGATGAAGATGAAGATAATGATGAACTCGAGATGTTGCAATTATTGGCAGCATTACCGAGAGAAAAGCAGTCGGCTGAAGAAGATGCCGGACCAATCTGGGATGAATACAACGATTCTAGTGAAGAAGAATGGGTAAACCCATTCTCTCAGAAGGATGGAAGGGAGGAGGTCAAAACCGAAACCATTCTAGCAGCGATGGAATATCCATTGCTCAAAAACCTTGATTCAAAAATTGAAACAATCCTTTCAACCCAATCCACAGCAACTGGACCTAGCAGACCGCGAGAGCCAATGATGGGACCCCCAATGTACCCACCAGGGAGTCTAAGACAAAACCATCAACAACTCGATGTCCCAGAAATAAGAGCTAGAGTTAATAGATTCAAAGGAGGGTTTGCACAACAAAGCAACGAAAGGTTCAACCTTCCTTCAGCGCAAGCAAACCAAGGCGCTATGCTCGTATTGCCTGAGGATATAGGGCAGTACAGTGATGTGATTTCCAGGTGGGAGTCAATCACCCTAAACCTTGTTAACGAAAGAAACTGGGCTGATAATAAAAGCAAGGTCATTTACATTGAGAATCTACTGGGAGAGGTAGAGAAAAAGACGTGGATACAATGGCGAATGGCGTATCCCCAAGAATATGAAGAATTGGTGAATATTGCCGATGATCCACAGAATGTTATTTCCCAGGTTAGAAGGATAATCCTACTTGAGGACCCTTACCAGGGTTCGACAGTAGAGCAAGATCAAGCATACAATGATCTTGAGAGATTAGCATGCAATAACATGAAGGACCTATTTGACTACATGAATGATTATAAGGTCCTAGCAGCCAAGTCAGGACGTATGTATATCAGTCCTGAGCTCTTTGAGAAATTTTTCAGAAAGATGCCCCCTCTAATCGGAAAAGAATTAGAAAGAGCGTACATTGAGAAGTACCCGGGGAGCACTGTCGGAGTACTGCCAAGAATTAACTTTTCATACCAGTACCTGGCAGAATCATGCAAGAGAGCAGCGCTACAAAGAAGTTTGAAAGATCTATCCTTTTGTAGCAAAATCCCAATTCCAGGCTACTACCAGAAGAATAAGAAATATGGGATCAGAAAAGCAAAAACCTATCGCGGAAAACCACATGAATCTCACATAAGAGTATTCAAGAGAAAGAACGCGGACAAGGTGAGAAAATGCAAATGCTTTATTTGTGGTGAAGAAGGTCACTTCGCCAGAGACTGCAGAAGAAAACAAGGTAACATTGCAAGGGCTGCAATTGTTGAGAACCTTGACCTAGATGATGACTGGGATATCTTGTCTGTTGACCAAAACGAACCGGATAGTGACGCTATATGCTCACTTTCGGAGGGTGAGGTTGGCAACGCAAGAACAGTTATCATGGAACTTGGAGATACACCGTTTGAATCAATCTTTATGCTCCAAGAAGAAACGCCATCATGGCGAAAGCAACCAAACCTACCTACTGAAATGAGGAATTGTGAACATTCATGGGAGGATAATGGTGAAATACCACGAGGTTGCGAAAGGTGTAACTGTTGTCTAGAGACGACGAACAGCAAAATGAGGGCGCACTGTGCAAAATGCAAGATGACTGTGTGTCCCATGTGTTCAAGGTTTGTATTGGGAAGAAAAATCATGATAAGAATACAAAATCTAAGTCCTTATGATAGCAAGGATGAGCTTATCAATGAGCTTTTAAGCTATATCCAGTATCTCCTAGCCGAAAACGCAAGATTGAAGGATCAATTGTTGGAGAATGAGCTAGTAACAGACATGACCAAGATGGATATAAAAGGCAAGCGTAAGGTGGTGGGAGAAGTAGAAGTCGATTCAGATGATAGTGATGAATCCCCACCAAATGTTGCATTTCCCAAGAAGGCCAATCCAAAGCAGAACCTTATAATAAAAGAGATGGCCAATAAACTCTCCGATGACGAGATAAATACTACAGTCCCAGATCCTAGAAAAGGAAGAAGTGTAATCAACAGGTTGTACAACATTGAACTGCAGATAGAAATACCAGGGGTAAATCCTTTTAAAATTCAGGCGATATTAGATACAGGCGCTACGGTGTGCTGTGTAAACCAAGAATTTATACCCCCTGAGGCTTTGGAGCCAAGTCTATACCCTATACAGATAAATGGGGTAAACTCTCAGCAAATCGCAAACCTGAAACTGAAGAATGGGCAGATGTCTATTGAAGACAACAAATTCAGAATCCCATTTACATATGCATTCCCGATGGGCAAGGAAGGAGGTGTCCAAATGCTAATTGGATGCAATTTCATCAGAGCAATGCAAGGTGGACTGAGAATCGAAGGGCAGATGGTTATATTTTACAAAAATGTAACAACAATAACCACCAGGGCAGATGCTGAGATCATTTCTCAGGCAGCAGTGGAAGAACTTGACCTATCTGAGCTTGAATACATAGAGGTCAAAGAAGTCGTTGCCTATAACTGTGGTGATGAGTCACCATGGTTCAAGAATAAATTCAGAGACCTGCTAAGAAGACTGAGGGAGCAGGGCTATATTGGTGATAACCTGGTTAAACACTGGGCGAAAAATCAAGTAACATGCAAACTGGATATCATAAACCCAGATATCACAATACAAGACAAACCCTTAAAGCATGTTACCCCGGTTATGAAGGAACAATTTGACAGGCATGTGCAAGCGTTACTGAAAATTGGGGTAATCCAATCAAGCACAAGCAGGCATAGAACCATGGCCATAATGGTAAATTCTGGTACAACCATAGACCCGGTTACAAAGAAAGAGGTCAAAGGGAAGGAGCGGATGGTCTTTAATTACCGCACCCTCAATGACAACACACACAAAGACCAGTACAGTCTACCAGGCATTAACACCATCCTGAAGAAGATTGGCAACAGCAAGATATTCTCGAAATTCGACCTAAAAAGCGGATTTCATCAAGTTGTCATGGATCCAGAGTCAATACCCTGGACGACATTTGTGGTACCTGGAGGACTCTATGAATGGCTAGTCATGCCATTTGGCCTGAAAAATGCACCAGCGGTATTTCAAAGGAAGATGGACAACTGCTTTAGAGGTACAGAGGATTTTATAGCAGTTTACATTGATGATATCCTCATTTTCTCAGAAACAGAAGAACAACACGCAACACATCTGAGTAAAATATTGGAGATATGTGAAAAATGGGGACTGGTGCTATCTCCTACTAAGATGAAAATCGCGGTAAAGGAGATTGAATTCCTTGGGGCAGTAATCGGTGAAAGTAAGATCAAACTTCAGCCCCATATAATCAAGAAAATAGTTCAGTTTGACAACGAAAAGATGAAGGAGAAAGCTGGGCTCAGATCCTGGCTGGGAATAATGAACTATGCGAGAAGCTACATTCCTAATCTGGGAACTCTCCTTGGGCCATTATACTCCAAAACAAGCCCTCATGGAGACAAGAGGCTAAAACCCTCTGATTATCAGCTCATCAGCAAGATAAAAGAGCTGGTACAAAATCTTCCTGATCTTGAATTACCACCTCCTGGATCCTATATTGTTCTTGAAACAGATGGGTGTATGGAAGGATGGGGCGGTGTTTGTAAGTGGAAGAAGAAGAAGAATGATCCCAGGAACACAGAACGGGTTTGTGCTTATGCCAGTGGGAAATTCCCGATAATAAAATCGACAATAGACGCTGAAATCCATGCATGTATGGAGACGATGAAAGCTCTCAAGATTCACTATCTTGATCAACAAGAAATAACTCTTAGAACAGACTGTCAAGCTATCATCAGCTTCTACAACAAATCAGCGCAGAACAAACCGTCCAGAGTCAGATGGATTAACTTTGTTGATTTTATAACTGTTACAGGGGTACAAGTCAATTTTGAGCACATTGATGGCAAACTAAACGTACTCACTGATGCACTTTCAAGATTAACTGCTAATATGGTTTATACCAGAAGCAGTGAAATAACTGACGCATGTCTGAAAAATCTTGAAGAAGTAATTGGGGAAGTAACCCAGGCACCAAACAAGGAAGTTTTTCATAAACTTGTGCCAACTAATAGAAAAGATTTCTTTTCTATTAGAAAGAAATTGAATGTTTTGATTGCGGAAGTGGTGGACCGCAGAAACAAACCATCACATTTATCTAATAAGTGTGTTATCTTATTTTTTTAGTTTTTACAGGAAAATGGAAGGACTCAGGAGAATCATAATAAGTGAACCACGAAGGGTCAGGGAAGCATTTAACAAAGCAGAAGCTTGGGAAGCACTGTGTGGGCAAAATGCTCCATTAGCCCGATACTCGCATACAACAGAAGACACCTTTGTATGTTACCCAAGAAGCATTGAAGAAGAAAACGCTATGACTAGCAGATTATCCGATCTGTACAAAGAACAAGCCTGTAAAACTTGCATACAAGTAGAAATACTTATTGCCATGAAATATCTCCAGAAAACAAGGCTTGAGTCAATAGCAACAAAAGACAATTGGGCGAGTGACATGTTAGGAAGGGTGGATGCTAGCATACAGGCACTCATCCAATGCCACGACACACTGATAGAGAGCTACAGAGAAACCCACTTCTAAAAGCTGCTTTATTAAAGTTCCTCTTTTTCTTTTGAGATGACTCCTTAGTGTGCTGGAGCATCTACTTTATTCTGAGTGGTTTTGTTTTTTCTTTATTTTAAGATGTCGTCTTGTGTGCTGACGCATCTTTTTATTTTGAGTGGAAGACAAGAGTTAGTTGATACCTCTTTATTTGCATGACGATGGGGCCCAATGCGCACCCGGTGCAATAATAGAGATCCTATCTCAAGTCTATATATTGTAACATCTTATGAAGTTGCAAGCACATCAGAAATCATCTGAGAGCTTACTTCTTCCAGTTAAATAAAATCAAGTTTCTAGCTTCTAAATTTCCCTAAGTCTCAAGTTTCCAGTACACAATTTGTCCGAGAGCTTGAGCCGATCAGACTTCCGCGCGATCTCCATTTGGTATCAGAGCTACGTTTATTACTCTTGACTTCTGGTTAGTAATGGCTTTCTAAATTCTTTCATAATTTCTAGGAAAACAGGGAGGGAACGGTCATAGAGGAATGACGAAAGGGGTAAATTAAACCTGAAAAGCTTGAAGTTTGGGAGATGTGTACTTAGTATAGGCGATAAAGGGGGAAAAGTACCCAGAAGGGGGAATAGTACCATTACGTTCGTAATATTAAGAAGGCACCCAAATGAATGGCTAGAAAGTTTTAAATCAAACGGTTAAGAAGAGTCTAATGCCAAAAGAGCCTTGGCACTATAGTGCACGATAGCCTATCCCTATATATATATATATATATATGTATGTATGTATATGTTATTTATGAGATGTGTTGTATCACTGATTTGTCTATTGTTTGATGTATATATTTGTTGAGTCTTTCATGTGCACGTCTCTATGTACACGTGGCGGGATAAGTCACCTCCACTTGTTTGTTATTTCTGAAGTGTCACATCTAATCATATATGAACAATATATATTCAATTAATTTTACAAGAACAAAAACTATAGGAAATATATTAGGCCACAAATTTGAACATTAAAAATTCAGCATCAGGTACATTAAAATTGTTAGGTGTTTATATCTAGCAGATCTTATGATATATGTTAGATGATGTAAAATTAACGACTATAATAATAAGGAAAGCCGTAGTAAATTTTACAAAGGAAAAATCATAAGAAGACTTATATTGAAATAAAAAAATGCCTTGCTAATTTTAGTTGCTTCAATTATTTTTATTCATAATAATTTATAGTTATGCTTATATTAATTGAAGTGTCAAAATGAGACTCTTTCAAATGCTAATTTTTTTTTAGAATTCAATAATAACAATAATAAATTGCATTCAAAATATTCATAATATGAATCACTGACAAAAGAAGATTGACATTTTCTGTGGTAATTAACGTAATATAGTTCTTCAATTTTGCAATCTAACATTAATTACAATATTCACATGATGAAATCAACTGAAAATACAATGCCATCTAACATATATGAATTTTCTTCGTTGTTACTAATTAAAGCAATGGAAAGGTTACAGCTTCCTAGCTTTCTATATTGTATTTGTCAAGCTCTATCTGGTGTAGTGGTGAGACATAGATTTTCATAGAGAGGTCTAAGGTTCAAGTTCCGTTAGAGACAACTTTTAGGAGAGTTTTTTCAAGTTTATTTTCTGGTTTGTTTGTGTTGTAAGTCTACGAACAATGAATAAAAAAATAACATAAAATCGTACGTGTCTCTCCCGTGTCCGGAGAGATTTTCTTGTTAGGATATTGCTACTTGAAGTAGTCCAATGAGCCGCTCCTCTACTCCGAAGGCCTCCGGCTTCTTCGACTGCGTGACCAGATTCGATCACTACTTGCAATGTCGTCTCTTATGAGGACATCTTTTTTTTTTACAAAATAATACCTATTTCGACCCAAAGTAATGTATTTTTGTTTATTTTTCTACCAGAAACAAATTTAGACTTCACTTTTCTATTTTCTTTTTACAATTTAAGCGAAAACATGGAAATTATTAAATTATGTTTTCAGTGATATTCAGCTTCCAAGTGCGTAGAACACGAGTGCTGAATCCCACAATTTCACCTGATGGTTGATTGGTTGGTATCGACTCCATCATACTATACTAATACGAATAATTGGAGGATATATATTTCTTTTATGGATTACACTAATAAAACTCAAACTTCCTTGGTTAAACATACTGTTAAATCCCAGGTCAGACCGTGGGATTGAGTTAGTACAATGTGATAGATTAATTATGATCAATTCTCAGTACTAATGGAGAATTAGGGATACTGAATCTCAAAGTGTTTAATGAGATGTTGTTGGCTAAGTGAATTTGAAAATAGACTAGTAGGAAAAAATATTTGTGGTTGAATTTAAATGAAGCAATATTGATTGAACAAAGACTTTGGATTCAATCTTCAACTATACAATGCTGAAAAAATGTCAGAGAAATTGATCATATCTTTGAGAGTATGCTGCAGGTTACACTCATTTCAGGAAGATTCACTAGTTTTTGGCATCATAATTAGAGTCATGGTATTTTGAAGTTTCAGTTTTAAGCCTTATTTCATATATAAGAGATGATAATTATCTTTTTTTTATGCTAAAAGACATGAGTTTGATGATGAACATTTATTTTATTCAACAAATTTATCGGATGAGACAAGACAGTAGCTCATGCAAACAAGCAATTTGATCCAAAGTGTGCATGTAACTGGTACAAATGAATTGGATCAATTTTGTGGCAGGATAGTGAGACTGAGAAATTTTCGGTACCGTTCTTTTATCAGTTCATGAAGAACACGCCACAACCTGCATCCAACCTAAGTCATATCTGAAAGTTGAGAGTTCCTCGACGAATTTGAATATTTGGATGGATTATGCTGCAAGATAAAATTCTAACAATGAGGAATTTGAAGAAAAGATGATGAAATTTAGCTGAAATTTGTTGTCTTCGCAAACAAGGAGAAGAGTATCCTATGCACTTGTTCACTGAATGTACTTTTGCAATGCAGATGCTGAGAAGGTTAGCTGTCATGCTTAATTTGACAATAAGTATTTTTTCCTGATATCTTAATGGATCACACATGCAAATTTGCAATCTGAAATGTAAAAAAAAAAGAAAGGAAACTTTGGCTCATTGGGTGTTTTGTCTTATTGAGAGAAATATGCAACAAAATTTTTAGAGATGAGAGTAAAAATAAAAGGAGTCTGATACATGAAGTTATAGAGAAATACAACATACTGGCAAAACATCAAAGAAAACAATGAAGTATGAGTAATTGAATATTACTTCTATTTAGTTTACTTTTTGTTTACATAACTTTTTTTGTTTTTTGTTTCTCTCTTCTCTACAAGAATCTCATTTCTCATGAGAATATTGTATTTTTGTTTTCACGATTGTAATTGAACTTTTTATTCAATGAATAAAATGAGAGCAAAGACACTCATTTTTCTCAAAGATGATCAATTCTCAGTGATTGAGTTTGGAGTTTAGTTATTTTTCCCAAATTTAATAATGGAAGTGTGTTTAGTTCAAGAATTAATTTTAGATTAGGGGCCAGTTTTCTTTAATTGAAATTGCTATTTTGTACTTAATAAGTTGGAATTTATATAAATGAACTTATATAAATTTTATTGATACACCTATATAAATATTATTAGTTCTAATTAGCTTGAGAGAAGCTGGATATCAAGCTCTAATTTTAATTAATCTGTTGAGAGTTCATGCGTGCGTAGCATACATTCCAGTTGTTTAGGGCCTTTAGGCTGATCCAATTGTCCATGTAAAATAATTAAAAATTTGGTTTGTCAAGACCTGCAGATACTATTGTTTTTTGTTTTCCCTCAACTTAATTATACTATAAATATTTTAATATAACGCATTAAGGCAGCCATGTCAACCATTTTATTAAAGGAAAGAAGTTTTTATATCCCAAATTTCTTAAAGATGTATTTAACTAATTGATTTCGAGTAATGAACAATTCATACACTGTAGTGGAGAGCATGTTAAAAGAGTTGAGCTCTTCAAATTGCTATCTGACATTTGCATTATTTATATATTGCTTAAATAGTTTTTATATTTTTCTTACTTTCTCTTAGTTTCGCTTTACAGTACACAAAAGCATGGCTCTTAGATACACATACTGGAAGAATTGATGTTGATTGTAAACTTCAAATTACTACTCTGTTTCGTAAGAAGAGCAGAATCATAAATCAAAAGTAAACCACTGCTAGAATTAATTAAGAGTAACAATACTAAGTTATTATAATGTGAAGGTTTGTTTAAAATCCGACATCCTTTCGATATCTGGCATGAAAAGACTTACCCGGTTTCGAACTCGCGATTCTCGCACAAAGAATATAGCTTAATCTATTTGCACTAGACATGATTCTTTTCATGTACCTAATTAATTTTGTTTTTCATTTGTAAAGTTGAACTCAATTTGTTGGTACTGTAACAATTACTAGAGCTGCTAAATTGTATCAAGTGTCGAGGGACCATATTAGTGCTCATTGTACGTATAGAGCCGCAAGAGCATACATAGATGTAAAGGATGTTTTTTTTTTCTATTTAGATGAAAAAGATCTTACGATAATTTGAGCTTAGCTTGATGAACTGTGGTTTAAACTTGTCTAGCATGTTAAAAAGAAATTATGATCACACCAAGAATTGTGAACAACATAATTAGTACAAAAGATATTAAGAAAAATCAAACAAATTAAGACATCCTTGTGGCTGTCAAAGATACAGCAAGAGTTTCCCTCTTCAAAATCAGTAACTAATAAGTATGCAAAAATCCCTCTTCTTGACATAAGAAACTTGTATAAATGAGAAAATAGTAAAATCACTCGAATACACAAAAAAAGGACAAATAAAATGATAGTAAAAAACAGGTATCTCTAAAGGCAGGATTACACCAACCAACAAGCAGTGAGACTGCCAACTCTACTGTGATTCTAACACGCCTCTCGTCTATTTACATGTGAGCCCGTGGTCTCTGCCTCCTACTCATTTCATACTCTTTCTTTTTCATTTCTTAGTGCCGAGCCGTTGGGCTCCTCAATCCTGTCTCGACCTTCTCTATGTAAGAGAATCTCTTTGTCACTGTAACACTATGAGGCTTCTTGATCAGACCTTCATCGAAGTTATCCATTTCCTTCTTTATCATTTCAGGTTCATCAGGTTGCCATCCCATGAAGTCGAACAGAGTCATGGAAGTAGGCGCACCTTTTAGTTTCTCCAACTCTACCTTTGGGTCTAGTTTTACTGACCCAGCAGTTGAACTGTTCTTTCTGTTCGAGTCCTCCAGAGATGGATTTCTGGCGACGTTATCTGCGTGTAGGACATCTTCGATTCGTGACATCACGCTGAATGCTAGACTTTCTAGAACTCGAGCATAGCTCTCAAGTATAGCATATCCAACATCCTAGAGTAATTTATTAACAAGCACATTAGCTGACGTTCTTAAATTAAGCAAGCATAGTTCAAAGATTGAAAGGTGAATGATATCTCATGAATTCGGTACGGCAAGTAAGAAGCACAAGCTATTACATATTTCTCCTTTTTATTTTCCTCTCTCCTTTAAGGGAATGGTTTTCTCAGGAAACTGCCTGGTACCAACAAACAACAATAGTGGTGGACCAAGGATAGAAATCATTTGATCTAATATCCTTTCTAGTTTTTATCTAGTGACTTCTCTTGGCCTATTTAATTAAGCCTATTGACTTGTGATATAAAATTTTGGCTTCTATACAAGGGTTGATGATGTTGATTTCAGTCTGATTATCAGGACTTCTCTATATTCAAAAGAGATTTCTCATATAAGATGACTTTAATCAATTGTATAAATTATGGAAAGCTGCAAACTTAAAGAAATACATATGATAGCTTCTTACTTTGTTAAATTGGATCTTGCTAATGTCAAGGTGTGACTGGGGTGCACCCGGGTATTGCTGCGTGAGGATATGGAGAATAGTCTCAGCTCTCTCCTCAAACTGCTCTCTTTTCTCCAAGCTCACAATCGATCCCATGGACCCCCAAGAGGATATCTTGTCCTTGTTGTTCATTTTTCTCTTCCAAATTATGCATGATGCCTCGATCCTGTTCTTTAGGTCGGCTATCTTATGCTCGGTCGATAGGTCCAATGACTCCAGAAAGTGTATTGGATCAAATTGTTCATCGGTTATGCTCTTATATATTGCATCCCCAAGACTCACTCTTCCATTCTACATTTTGTTGCAGAATAGAGAAAGTATATTACTAAGAAGTGGATGGTCTATATTTGCATTCATTAAAAGTGTAGAATATAGCCATATAATACTAATCATTTGTAGCTTCCAATGTTATTACTAGGTACCATTCATAACAATCGTCTTGTGAACACGTATGTTTGAATCTTGACAAGACAGACATTTATGAAATTCAGAAAAAAATAGTAAAGGCTAACAAACTAAGTAAAAGGTACCTTAGGAAGTGCTTCAATGTAGGCCTCAGGGATTTCCATCTCCGCAAGAACCTGTGCATTTATCGCCATAGCAGCTTTTAGCACTTGGTTCACTGATTCCTTTTGGTACTCCAGCCATTTTCTAGTTACAACAGAAAGCCCGTTCGGAGGGACTTTAACAGTTGGAATCCACCATTTATCATCCTTCCTAGTTTCCATCCCTTTGTGAGAGTCGTTGCCAGATGCATACCAGTACTCCTGCTGGTCCTTCATGAAGTTGTCAAGGTAACCCTGTAAGCATATTATTTATTATTTCCTGAAAAACAATAGCCTGTCTAGAAGTGAGATTTGGAGTTTGAAAATACAGGGTTTTTTCTTACTAGTAGCATTGCATCAAGCTTGCGCAACGCAGGGATGTTCATGTGGAGATCTTTCCTCTGTTGAGTAGACATAACCTAAATAGACAAAAATAGAAAAGCTTGTGTTCATTAAAATGCATATACTAAATAAAACTGACCCTATATTGTGTAAATGAAACATAAGACGAACATATTTGATCATACCTCCATGCTTTGACCATCCTTCAAAACTTGCTCAGTTGGAACAAATTCAACTATGTGATCGGTGACAGCTAGCAGCCAATCAATTTCTTTTCTCCATCTTGCCCTCTTCTCTTGAGGAAGGGGCTCAAGCTTGCAGTGGTCACCAAACACCGAAGCTACACAAATGAAGACAGCCAATGTAATTTTAAGGATCATAAAAAAATTTGAATTGGAGAGATTTGAAACACCAATAAGTTAGTTACCTGAAAGATTAGTGATAGCATTAGAAAGAGCAAGTGCGGAGGAAACCCCTTTACCGGAACCTGACATGTCTTCCCCAAGTAGCAGTCTAGCAAACTTCTCTTTCATTAGCTGTAAGTCTGAATTGACAACAACAAATTAGTAGTCTTTAAAAATTCCCTAAATTCAAAATTTGAAGACATGAAAACCAAGCTCAAATTAGCAAATCATAGTCTGATAGTTTAATAGTTGCTTTTACTCAACAGATTGGATATCATTTCAACACATGAACTTCTGGACTTCATTTTTCTTCTTTTTGAATATATATTACCTGACGGCTGTCCCTCTTGTTGACCCGAATTGGGGGCAAACCGAGACCTTGGGGTTCTTTCAGACTTATTAATCGACCAACTTGAGTTGCCTGAACCTTCAAAATGCGGTCCCGGCGACTGACGACCCTCCATTTCATACATCTCAAATTCACTGGATGATGAGGACCTGTCAAAGCTTCTGACCCTTCTAATAAACCTCTCAAGGCTATTACCACGACCGAATCGAACCATCAAACATAAAACCTATCAAAATATAAACCGCTGAAACTGGGTGCAACTAAAATCATTCCTTTCTAATTAGGGATTGGTAAAAATCCTGAACAGAGAATTTTCAAGTATGGAATGTAAGGTGGCCAAAAGGAGGAAGAGAAGAAAGTACAATGGAAGGGAGACTCAATACAATGTATTTCTTTCAATACAAAGAAAGTGGTTATGTTGGTTGGTTTGTTGTAAGAGGCAAGAGATCAAACAGCTAGAAGGCAAGGAATTTGGGGGGATATCTGTGCTTTGTTATTATTATTTGTTTAAGGAGTTGTAACGTGGGTGCATGAAAGGAGAAAGAGAGAGAGAGAAAACGAAAAATGGTTTAGGTGGATGGCAAGTAGACTAAAATTATATATGAAGGAAACGACTTGCAAAGGTTTAATTGGGGAAGGATGTGAAAGAGGGAGTTAACTAGGTGACTAGGTGTTGGTTGAAATTTCAAAGAAGAGAAGAGGAATAAACGAGAGGTGATTAGCTCTTTACTTGATTTTGAAGGAATGAGATCTTCTACCGCGCAGCAAAAATACTGTGCGTACTGTTCAGTAAATCTCAGTTTTTGATTGTATCGAGATTCATGCAAATTAAACTTTATAATGTCAGATCTCTGAATCAAATTTGAACCGTTCGTAATCTACAACGCAGAGAGTTTTGAACGTTTGTTACTGCTGCGCGACAGAAAATTCGCTTTTGATTTTGAAGGGGTCAAAGAGGCAAATAGCCCGGGAAATCTGTGGAAATCTTACCTTCTTTTTTTGGGCTTAGTATCATAGTTAGTTAGGCCCAATTTTGAATTTTCACATGTTTATCCCGTATTTTAAGAGAACAAAGTTTCTAAATATGCTTGGTTTTGAGAGTTTTGACAATGCAATGAGGATTCTAGTAAGAAAAACAACTGCATTTTCAATGAGGATTCTAGAATTTTCGTGTAGAAAGCTAGTATTTTCTATTTTTGAAGTATTTGCGGTTTTTACCATTGTAACGACTAATATATGTGATGGTTGAATTCAGTTCGATTTGTGCAAAAAGCGGTCTAATTCGTGTTTAGAATAACACCATCTAGGATTATTCGAATGGCACTAAAATGGAATATTGGTTTAAAACCATGAAACTGACTTCTACTGTTTTACATCGAAAAAGATTTTTGAGAATATTCTGTACAATATGAACTGTTATTAATGTGAATTGAGCTTGCATCTTACAACAATATTGAACCGCACAATTTGAGACTGGCTAACAAAAGCAACTAGGTTTGTATCATAACTTTAAATAACTACAAAATTATCATAATTATTTTTTTCATTTTCAAAGTTTAAATTGTTGATCTAAATCGTTGAACATGATCTCCACAATAAAATACGCTTCCAGATAAAAATTTACATTTTTTGAAATTTTTTTACTATTTATTAAGATGAATACAAAATTCAATGGTTCACGTTATTGTAACTTTGACATATTTTGCATTCATTTTAATAAATAGTAAAAAAATACAAAAAATATAAAATTTGATCTCAGTTTAACAGTTTGGATCAACAATTTGAATTTTGGACACGAAAAAAATAATTATGCTTTTGCGTCTCATTTTCAAGCTCACGAATTAATTTATTTGATGATTTCAATTAGATATATTAGTTAACAATATGAGCATGGCTAAAATAATATGCATAGTACACCACATAACGTACTATGCGTCCATTTGTATTTAATTTGGTCATTAGATTGATATTTAAGTTGCTCAATAAATTCTTCATATCAAAATATTGTAGGAAATAAAATTTCGTGATTTTTAGAGCTTTCTTGCTATTTTTTAAATATTTTTTAAAAACAGCCCAGAAATGACACTTTTGTAGTATTAAATCTGGACTGTTTTTAAAAAATATTTAAAAAATAGCTAGAAAGCTCCAAAAATCACGAAATTTAATTTCCTATAATATTTTCATATGAAGAATTTATTGAGCAACTTAAATCTCAATTTAATGACCTATATCTATATGCATAGTACAAAATAGAATGTACTATGCATATTATTTTAGCCATGCTCTAACAATATATAACTATCAGTTGAGTTGATTTTAATCATTTTCACATATAAATTAAAAAATATATACTAAACTAATTAATTTGAAGTGGTTCGCAATTAAATATTTTTGGTTGACTAATTTTTCACTATATTTTACAATTAAAAGTTTTGGGAACATCGAGACATAGCGGGACAATAACTTTCCTTGGATAAATATCATTTTTCTTGTGGCTGCTAGAGGTAAATATATAAGAAAAAAATATTTATTTGTCATCTCAAGGTTCAGAAATTGATCAAATATCATCACAAAAGTTCGTGATAAAATGTCATTAAATTTTCAATTAAATCAAATCACTGCCACTAACATCATTTAAATTTAAGTTAAAAATATATTTTTCTAAATGACCAAAATACCCCTCCTCTCCCCTCTCTCGAGACTCATACTACAAACAGGAAGAAGCCAGGCACAACAACTCCATTCCATAAGCGGTTGAGATAAATGAACAAAGAAAAATATCAGATAAATAAACAGCTCTTACAGAATCTAACATAAACCTTCATCCACATTCTAGTATTTTGCATCTTTTTTTTGTTGTACTTGAGAAAGAAGGTCAATTTTTATTCATCCTTTAAAAGATTTAATTCTTCCATAAACTAGAAGTCGACATCTCAACTATTGAACTCTTGACAGCATTTGAATAATCTCGTTAATGTATTAACTTTTCAAGAATCCAGTAAATTAATTTGAGATTCACAATAATTTACCCAGATCATTGCTGACATAAATCTAAGCACACAGGAAGTCATCAAGTGTACCAAATTTCATTTGGGACTTGAAATACCATTTTTCATATACTTAAAATACCATTTGGGACTTAAAATACCATTTTGCAGGTTCTCTTTTGATGCAGTTGTTAAGCAACTATCAAGTACCATAAATCATTGGACATAATAACAGTTGTAATCAGACTTCTGTCATTTCAGAATAATACACTGCTAGTAAATATCCATCATTTTTCTGTAGTTCTTATGCAATTTTCAACATATCACAACAAAACAAACAATAGCAGCATTAATAAACATTAATAGTGGGATTTTACTCAAGTATCAATGTAATATTTACAAGGATGGATAATGTTCTGTAGATATCACATTTAACACCAACTATCGATGTTATTATGCACCTTTAGTTAAAATTCATTGGCACATTTGATACCACCTTTAGTATCAACTCCCTATTTACAATTAGAAACAATGTAGAACACCTAGCAAAATTTAGTAGTATGCACAACTGTCAAAATTCCACTTGGAACATCTGTAAAGGAAAGAATTATGTTGGTTAAAGGAATTGTGTACTCAGCAAGTTTCAATAATTTCATATGCAACAAGATATATAGCTACATCAATAGGATCATAAGAATTAATAATTTCATTCTACACATACTCTGCTTTATCATAATAAGATGTGCGTTAGAATATTATTTATTATAATATTACTTATGTAGCATTATCTAATTGTTATGAATCAAGTTCATTTAATAATTTACTAAATAATACATCAGAATTTTGATGAAACTGATGACCAAAATTATCTCAAAGGTTGCCTCAGACTTATACAAGTACTCATCCTGAATTTTTTATAGACCATAGTTTATATCCATTAAAGAAAATATGATTAATTTATCAATTAATCAATCAATTAATCAAATTGTATTAAAGAGAGGCCATTTGACTTTTTTGGTTCATTGTACCCAGTAACCTGGCACATATCCATTGGTACCTATCCAATGGTTCATTGCAATGAAATGGCACCTATCCATTGGTTCATTGGATATAATTATACATAGGGTCAGTTTCATTTTTAAGTTGCTTGCTCTTTCTCAAATTCGCATATATGTCTGATAAAGACAATAAAGAAATGCAAAATGTGATTAAGTAAAAATAGAGAGAGTAACAAGAAATAAAAAAAATTCAGAAAAGAGTAGATAAAACGCTTAAAATTGTCATAATTATGTCAGAAGAAAATCTTTGAAGATCGAAAATAACGCTTCTGCTTAACGACTTCCATTCTTCGGTATCGTTTCTTTCTCTTATAACTTGTTATTTTATATGAATTACGTATTGCTACCTTGAACGATGATTTATTAGTAAAATACATAATGATTATTATATGATGATTATTAAAAGTATTTTATCTATGAGTCTGATATTATTAGGAATGACACTTATCCTCGCTGTGCAGCACCGGATAGCCTCACAACAAAATCAAAAACTAAGGTGAGATGATTTCTCAGCTGATATCAGGTGCTATACATCCTCATCAATCATCATCTTCCCCTGACATTTCAACCAAAGCGGCGGGTCCACAAACAATCATGTCAATGTCTGTCAACTCATCAGCTAGATTTGAATTACAAAATTTGCCAATGCCGGTGTCTGATGTCGAGGCCTGACCTTCTGAAGTAGTTGCAGTGTTCTTGTTTTGCATCGGGTTGCCTGAATCACTGTATTTCGTGGCTGCAACACATGAAAGGGGATTTTGAAGCAAGTGATTTGTTTTATACATGTCCCACATTTTTGACATGCGAGTGCCATGCCAATGATTCTTTATTGCGTTGTCTGTTCTGAATTGTACAAACAAAGGTACCCGAGTAAATATCTCATGCTAAAGGTAAAAAACAAAAATAGAGCACCCTTTAAGGACATGAGAAATTTTGCGAAAGCATGATAAATAGAGCAAATGTTCTTAATTTGTTTTCAAATACTCACCTTCCTGGTAAAAACTTCCTAATTTTACTCCAGCTACTTCCAAGAAGTTGATAAGCTTGAAGCAACCTTATCTCTTCTTCTTCTGTCCAAGTTTCCTTTCTAATTGAGGGTGCAATGTGACATTTCCACCTGAAACATCATACAAGTAAATACAATGAAATTCCCATATTGTGGCACTTCTTCAGACCATTTCATATGTTAGATACCGAAAAAGTTGCCTTTCTCGGGACTGTTTCCCATGTCTGCCTGGTATGGACTTTGCTATAAACCACCATTTTCTAGGCCCAAATTCTTTCACCATTTTCATGATGATCTCATCTTCCTGTTAACTGTTAAGTATAGAATTACCCAACTTTACATCACAAAATTCAAACCTACTGAAGAATAATCTAATTCATGCTTCAGGACCTTTCCAAATGATCCAGACAATTTCAGTCTGATTTGTTAAAAGAAATAACAATGACTCTGAAATTGTGCAGTGGAGAACTCTGATTGGTTATTTCCGCAAAATTAATATATAAGTCCATTAATGAAATAAAACCGAAACTACTTTGCACAAATTCTACAGGAGTACCCAATATTTTCTTTATCCTGACTTACAGTACTTTATTAAAAATATCTTGATTGCTTTATTTTAATTTGGATTAAACGAGAGAGGGAATAAGTAAATGTTAACATTTTTCAGCTAAATATGACTTGATTAATCAAACACTGGGGTATTATGTGCATATATATTAGAATAACAGCATCTTTTTTGGTTGCATGCTGTACAAATTTTGGTTTTGCAGTGTTCTTTGTATCTGGTTTGGACAAAAAAAAAACCTCATGTTTTTTTGCTAAAAGCTACCTCCATTGTCCATTAAGTTCAAATTAAGAAGCCTTCTTTGATAAATTTCATAAAGACAACTGAATATGCACTATTTTTTGAAAGCCAAAGTAACGTGCATCTTAAGGCCTACCGAATCGCATACAATCTTCAAATATTTAGCTTTTAGAGCAATTGTACTAAAAATCATTGGCTGAAGGTACAACATACAGTCGGTCCTATACGTTTCATTGTAACCACAAAATTGGCGGCAAAACAATTTTACCAGAACCTAAAGGGTAGCACTAAAAATCACAGTACTAATGACTGAGAAGGGACATAACTATATTAAATGAGGAGGGAAGCTAACATGATTAACAAAATTAAAGAAACAGGAAACAAATATATAGTTGCCTCCACTCCTCTAATCCTACCACTTACTAGAGTGCAAATTGATAATCCCTGGACAGGCAAGCAGTTATCAATACTGCATCTTTATATCAGCAGCAGCCATAAAAGCTTCAGAAAACCCAGGCACATCCTTCTCAAATGGCGCTACATATTTCTCATAAAAGCGTTTTTTAGACATAAAACAAGCAGTCAAAAGCTTGCACTTTATCTCCAGTCCCTTGGCTTTCAATGTGTTCAATACATTATACCTTGCAATCAAAACTCTTTTTAGGTTATACCCAAATATCGCAGGATTAGAAGCTATACTGCTCATCTCAATCCCAGCTTTTCCATTAAGGAACTCCATTTTAGACTTCAGATTCTCCTCAGAGTAAGCGAGGAGAATAGGATACTTTGTGAAGACAGTACATATTTCTTCTTGTGACCAGCCATATGTTTTCTTCAAAAACTCAACCTTCCTTTTAATTGTGTCCTTGTTTATATCACCAATTGTTTTTACCGCATTTAGAAACTTTTTTGATCCCCTCGGAGTCCCCAACTCCTCAATCAGCTCAAATGTTTGCCTCAACGAATCCAGCTTTTTGTTCATGCAGCGTGTTCCACTGTGTAGCAACAACAGTATATCTGGATTAGACAATCCATATTCTTTCAATAGATTAACTCTGGGAACAATTTTCTTGTCAATGTTCAATGCGAATAGACCGGGGTTTTTCACAATAATCTTTAACAAACCCTCATCACCTTTCCCAGATAAGTCTCTCCAAAACAGGAGACGCAAGCAGGTGTCTTTTCGTTTAAGGACATCAGGGTTGTATCGGATCAACTGAACAAGCAGCTCACCAGAGCATCCCTCATTCATCAACTTATCCACAATTGGTTTAAAGGTTTTCTCCACATTGCACCCGAGAATAATTGGGCGTAATGTGACAACAGCCTTGATCTGGGAATCCGACAAGCCAATATCATTTAGGAACTTCACCACTGCTTCGGGTCGTCCTGGGGACTTGATCGCCGTGAGACAAGAGTAAGCTGAAACCTTGAGCGCTCTATCAGAGGAGAAGCCGAAGGAGGAGACGAGGTACTCGGCTAAAAAAGGCAACTCTTTTTTAATTTGAGGCTGGGTTAGGGTTTGGGTTCCAAGAGGTGAGCGGAGGAGAGGGGTCAGAAGAGCTAGGTGTTGGTATCGCGAATAAGAGGAGAAACAGAAGGAGGAGATTACTCTCCTCATGAGATGAGAACACATGGCCGAGATGAGGTGTTATTGGGGACGTGGAAGTGAGGTGAGGTGACAACAAACAATGGCGCCGCCGATCTCACCGATTCTCTCACAAGCTTCAGGTGTAAAGACTGTTAGTGATGTATCTATGCGCCGATGGCTTCTCCATTTTCGGCGAAATGTTCATGGGCCTAGAGCCCAAATGATATTTGACAATTCCATTTCCGACAGCCCAAAATGTTTCTTTCATTTCCAAATTCCAAATGATTCATAAGCCTACAGCCCAAAGATAGTAAGTACTGATATAGACAATGCATCAAGTAAAATTCTTGTGTGGTAATAAGCTTGTATCCTATTGGTTGATTGAATTATGATTTTTAGTGTCATTTTCTTATACCATGTATTTTGAAATTTTTTTTGCATAAATAATCATGTAAGATAAATTATTCTGTGAATAATCATCATTTCGAACTCCTAGAAAAAATCGTAAATCTTGAACTCCCTTACGAGAATCCTAAATCCGTCCCAGAATGTACTAAACCATTAAATGAGTCCAACAAGTTGGGAGCTGAAGAAAAAACATAGATATGGTACTTCATATTGTTTGAGGAACCATAAAGTATTCATTTTTATTGTTAAAAGAATGTGCTTATTGTAACGCCTTTGCTACAAAATATTGTTGATCCTCAAATTCTCAAAATAATTTCAGCTGTCATATAAATTACTATGGATATTTTTTTTAAATTGCTGTCAATATAACATGTCAAATATTCTTTTCTGACTGAAATTGTTCCGCATTATAATAAATAATTTCCAAATTTTACTTGCCGATAACAAAATATATAAAATAAAACTTGTCAAAACATTAAAAGAATCTTGTATGGTTGTGATTTGGGTGTCATCTGTATCTCCTCAACCGTTTGATTCTCGTGTAGTTTCATAAGAAAATCAACTCGTATGGTGTTGATTTGAGCGTACTGTTGCAATTAAAAGTTCAAACTAAATAAAAAAGATGTTCACAACACCGGCCTATAGATTTTGTTTGGCAAACCCACGGTTTTTTTATTAATAAAAATATTATTAATTTAATCCATGAATTACATTATATTTAGGTAATTTTTAATAACAACTTCGACAGCGCTCGTCGGGATCGTAATTAATTTTTTTAATTTTGATAACTTATATATAAAATAGCATTTGTTATATTTTGATTTAATTTTGATAACTTATAGAATTGAAGAAGCTTCAACTCAAAAAATAAAATCATATACTTACGTGTAGGGATGGCAGTTTTGTCCGCCGGCCCATCGGCCCGCACATGCCTATCCGACCCAAGCACTATATCCGCTCGGCCCATTGTTAGAGTGGGCCGGGTAGGGCCGGGCCTATGGGCGGGTCGGGGCGGGCCATGGGCTGTGAAGTTGTACCCATGGGCTACCCATAGGCTACCCGTGGGCTGATTGTAATAATGAATTGTATTGTATCTTATATGATGTGAGGTCCGAATAGATTGGACCAGTTATAATATTAGTGACCGATTATGATATCAAATTATCAATAGATATGAATAGAAAATTCTGAAATTATTACAAAGTTTACAATTCACTAATTACAAATTATACATTCAGTAATAAAAAATGTGATGATGTGATGTACTAGAGTATTGGGCGGGTCTTTGCGGATAGCCCATGGGCCGGGCTGTGATGCCCATGGGTAGATCGGGCTGTCAATTCTAAACCCATCACTGCGGACAGAGTAGGCCGAGTAGGCTGTGGGATAGACAAAATACCCGCGGGTAAGACCCATTGACATCCCAACTTACGTGACAATGTCTTAATTGTATGTTAACAATGACAACACCGTCCCAATATAACATGCCTAAAAAAAACAAAATTTATGTCATTTTTTATTGGATGAACAACCACTCTCTTCCTCAACATATTTTCTGTTAATTAAATAGCTTTTTTAGATAAATATGTGAACGTATAGACGGATGAACTGTTTTTCATTTTTAAATAAAAGCCTAGTATAATCACACAAAAGAAAGTTGGCAACGTGTCACTACTCAGGCATGTTGTCATTAAGTTAAATCCAGCGAATCAGATAAAATCATTGATTATCTTATTGTAAATCTCGTCTAATCCGTTTGATATTAGTAATTCAGTTGCACGGATTTCATAAGATTATCACTTGTCACATTTATCGTTCAAATCTATTATCTTTCCAATCTTTGATCCTATCTTTCAATAAATTGATTTGATTTCATAAGGTTATAAAGGAAAAGTAAAAAGAGGAGAAAAGAAGAGACAGAGATGGATTCTTGAATTTGTATTTTATTGATCTCAAATATTTGCAATGATACATCCCATCTATTTATAATCACAGCTTAACTAAGCTAACTAAATTCTGTTACAAAAGTTTGTTACAAGGAGTAGAGGATTTTCTATGCCTATCATTCGTGTAATGTCTTGTGTTGTTATCTGTCTTCTATTACGCCCCCTCAAACTGATGGTACTGGTGAGACCTTCAGTTTGTTTCTCAGCTGCTCAAATCTCGGAGAAGAAAGTGGTTTGGTGAAGATATCTGCTAATTGATCCTTGGAGCAGACAAAACGCACTAGTAGCTCATTCGAGCAAACTCTCTCTCGAACAAAGTGATAATCGATCTCAACGTGCTTTGTGCGGGCATGGAACATTGGGTTGGAGGCAAGAAATGTTGCTCCAATATTATCACACCATAAGATAGGAGGACTGCTGATTGAGATGTGAAGTTCGGCCAGAAGGTATTGTAACCAGAGAACCTCTGTGCATGTAACTGCAAGACTCTTGTATTCAGCTTCAGTACTAGAACGGGATACTGTTTGTTGTTTCTTTGCACTCCAAGAGACGAGATTGGATCCAAGGAAAATACAAAAACCTGAAGTGGATTTTCGATCATCAGGACAACCCTCCCAATCAGCATCACTATATGCATGAATGGTAAAGGATGTTGAAGGTGTGAATTGAAGTCCATGAGATGGTGATCCTTTGAGATAACGTAGAATACGTTTGATAGCAGTCCAATGGGTTGTTTTTGGTGAATGCATAAATTGGGAAACTTTATTCACAGCAAAGGTTATGTCAGGTCTTGTGATGGTTGCATATTGTAATGCTCCTACAACACTTCTGTATAGATGTGGATCCTCAAAGTTGTTGCCATCAAATTTGGAGAGGGAGTGAGAGGTTGAGATTGGTGTGGAGCATGGGTTGGAGTCTTGCATTTTTGTTTTGTGAAGAAGGTCATTGATGTACTTCCTTTGAGAAAGGTGTAGTCCAAGTTTTGATCGTTGTACTTCAATGCCAAGAAAGTAATGAAGAGGTCCTAGATCTTTTATAGCAAATTTGGTATGTAAAAAGGACATGCATTGTGAAATGGCATCTGGGTGAGATGAAGTGAGAATGATGTCATCAACATAAACGAGAATGATGATGGTATGTCCTTGATGATTTGCTATAAAGAGAGAGGGATCATAGGACGATGATTGGAAACCAAAGGAGATGAGTTTTTCACTTAATTTTTGAAACCATGCTCGAGGAGATTGTTTTAACCCATACAAGGACTTGGAGAGGAGACACACATGATCTGGTCTAGCGGGGTCCTCAAAACCCGGTGGTTGAGACATGAACACGGTTTCCTTGAGGTCTCCATGAAGAAAGGCATTTTGTACGTCAAGCTGTTGAATTGACCATCCTTTGGAAATTGCTAGGGCTAGAATAATTCTTATGGTTGTAGGTCGAATAACAGGACTGAAAGTCTCGTGGTAATCAATGCCTTCTTCTTGAGTATAGCCTTTAGCTACTAATCGGGCTTTGTATCGTTGAATTGTACCGTTTGAATTCCTCTTGATTTTAAACACCCATTTACACCCAATGATGTTTTGTCCTGGTGTTGGAGGGACTAATTTCCAGGTTTGATTTTGGGCTAATGCATCAATCTCTGTTGCCATTGCTTGACGCCATTCAGGTATTTTGTTTGCTTGCCGAAAGGTTGTTGGCTCAGTGTCTCGGATAGTAGAAAAGGCAACAAAATCATTGAATTTTCTTGGTTTCCAAGTATTATCCTTTGTTCTAGTGGTCATTGGGTGAGAATTATGAGATTCAAAAATATCATTTTGTGTTTCGGAAGAGGTAGCAGCAGAGTCTTGAGCTGTTGACTCAAAATTTTGGTCAAAACACAATTCTTGAGTGTTGGAGCTGTCATGTGTAGGAGTTGTGGCTCGGTCAGTTTGGTTGAGCTCACGGTCAGAGTAGAGGTTTCGGGCAGGGGGCTGTTGATGTGCTCGGTCAGGCGGAAGCAGTAGAAGGCCCGAAGAAGCAAGATTCGGCCCAGTTGGCTGAGAGAAGAAATCGGTTGAGTTTGAGTTTTGGGTCGAATTGCTGTCAGACTTAGCAGGTTTTGGCTGCTGCAGTGGGTATGTATTTTCATCGAATTGTACATGTCGAGAAATGTACAAACGATTTGTGTTGAGGTCAAGACATTTGTAACCTTTTTGAGTCAAAGCATAGCCTAAGAAGAGACATGGAATGGCCCGCGGTTCAAGTTTATGTGCATTGTATGGACAGGTTAATGGGAAGCAAAGACACCCAATTGTTTTCAAGAAAGAATAATCGGGTTGTTTGTGAAAAAGAGAGGTATAGGGTATATTTGTTTGTGAAGATGAAGGGAGTCTATTGATTAAATAAACGGCATTTGAAATCATTTCGTCCCAAAATTGTGTAGGTATGGAGGCTTGAGTCATCATAGCAAGAGCTAGTTCAATGATGTGTCGATGCTTTCGCTCGGCAAGGCCATTCTGTTGTAGGGTGTAGGGACAAGATGTTTGGTGTGTAATTTGTGGGAATTGAGTTAGAATGGGTTTGTATTCGGTGCCACCATCGGTTCTTAAAATCTTGATGTGAGAGGAGAGAAGGTTCTCAACTTGTGTTTTAAAAGAGACAAAAATTCGTGTAACCTCACTTTTACATGTCATAAAGTACACCCAAGTAAAACGAGAATAGTCATCCACAAAAATGATGTAATAGCGAAAACCGTTCAAAGAATTAATTGAGGAAGGTCCCCATACATCGGAATGTATTATTTCTAATGGAGCTTTAGAAGAAGACAAAGAAGGAGAAAATGGTAATCTATGTGCCTTTGCTATACAACAAGAGTGACACAAATTGAACTTTTGTGAGGTACAAGGTAAAGAATTTTTTTTCACTACACTAAAGGTTGTATCTTGAGATGGATGACCAAGGCGATCATGCCATTTATTTATGGAAGTCCTTGTACCAAGAAGAGCTTGTGGAGAGTATGAGGATTGTGGTGAAATGGTGTAGAGTCCTTTATTAGTTGAGACTTGAAGAAGAACCCTCTTGGTGTGGTGGTCCTTTAAAACACAAAGAGAGAGGAAACAAATTCAAATGTAAGAGATGGATTGTCAAGTAATAGTCTTGAAAGACTAATGAGATTTTTTGAAAAGGAAGGTACATGAAGAACCTCTTTTAACACAAGTTGAGTATTATTGATTGAAAATGTAGATGAACCAATATGAAGAATAGAGAGTCCACTACCATTTCCAATTTGAAGAGAATCGGCACCTTGTATTCGTAGAAGTTGGACAAGTTGTTAATGTCACTCGTAACATAATTTGTAGCACCTGTATCTAGAACCCACTCATTTGAAGAATGACTCGGTGCAAATGGTTGAGCAACGAAAGCTTGGAAAGATGATCTTGGATCTTGATTAAATCTGAACCAACAGTTTTTGGCAATATGGCCGTATTTGCCACAGATCTGACAAATGGCGTCAATTTTTGGAGCTGCTGGCCTTCTTGGCCCAGTTGCAAACTTCTGAGTTTCTGTGGAGGATTGAGTTGGGCCTGTGTACACTTGATTGGTTGGCGGCCTGAAGCTTCCTCTCGGATTCGGCCCAAGCAAAGAAGGCTGCGAATTTTGGTAAAAAGATCGGTTTGGTTTATTCGGCCTGTAGCTGTTGTTGCGAGGTCGATAGCCAGTACTCTTCGACATGAACGCCTGAGGAGAAGACAGAGATGGTAGAGTGTGCGAAGGAGTAGAGGAAGAGGAGATTTGGCTTGTCAGAAGAGCCTCATGGCTGAGGAGTAGGCCGTGAATGTCAGCAAAGGAGAGGGATTCATTTCTGCTTACAGTTGAGATCGCTACTGTAAAGGCATTGAATTCGACACCGAGGCCGTTGAGTACTGTGAGCACCAGATCATCGTCACTCACAGGAGCACCGATAAACGAGAGCTCATCCGCTATCTTGCGAATCTTGGTCAGATACTCGGTGCAGGAGGAGGATCCCTTTGAGACAGACTGTAGCTGGCGACGCAGGTCTGTCAGTTTGGCTCGAGATGTCGACGAGAAGGTGCTGTGAAGAGTCGACCAGAGCTCGGCTGTGGTGGAGCACGAAACGACTTGAGCCTGAATTTCTTCTGTCAAGGATGATCGAATCCATCCCAAGAGTAGCTGATCTTGGCGATGCCACTGGATAAACTCTGGATTGACTGAAATTACTCCATTGGTGTTGACAGCAGAAGGAGGAGATGATGCTTCAGTGAATCGGATCAGATTATAGCCGTGTAGGATCGGCAAGACTTGGGATTTCCAGGTAAGGTAGTTAGATTGAGTCAATTTTGTGGAGATTGGGAGGTTTAGAGAGATGACAGCGTCGAATTGAGATGACAGTGTCGTATTTGGGGAATTTGGATCAGACGCCATGGCTTTCGCCTAGTGCTCTGATACCATAAAGGAAAAGTAAAAAGAGGAGAAAAGAAGAGACAGAGATGGATTCTTGAATTTGTATTTTATTGATCTCGAATATTTGCAATGATACATCCCATCTATTTATAATCACAGCTTAACTAAGCTAACTAAATTCTGTTACAAAAGTTTGTTACAAGGAGTAGAGGATTTTCTATGCCTATCATTCGTGTAATGTCTTGTGTTGCTATCTGTCTTCTATTAGGTTACAAGAGAAACATCAAACATCAAACTTTGCATTTACAAAAGGACAACCTCACCATATTATTTCAGAACTTCCTTTATACAACTTCTTGTGTTCCCCCTCGATCCAATACACCAAAACCATTATCTACAAAAAGAAAACAAAACAAAAACAAAAAAAAGAAGAAAAAAAAACCTCAAAAACACAGCAACATAACCTTCTTCACACTTACACAGTTCACTTGCTACTAACCTATGGCAAAGGTGCCCACTTTAAAAATGAGAAAACAGAGTTTCTCAAACGAGAAGTAGATAAAAGTTCCCTGCTTGTGCGTGAAGAAGCACCCGAAATTAGACCCCACGACACACTGCCATCCGGGGCCATAACACTTGTCAAACTCCTACAATAGCACTAAATGGAAGTAAATAATGAAAACATTGATCGAATCGGAAAACCAAAGCTGAAGAATTTGTTACTAAATACAAACCCTCTTGATATGAGCGGCGATTCTCGTGCAATCGGTGACATCGAAGAGGTCGAGCGCGGAGGAAGCACAAGAGGTCGCTTGAATTTGCATCTTCAATGGCATGTCGGTGTCTTGGATCCTCGCCTTTCCTTCCAACATTTTGTGATTCTTTGTTTATTGAATCTTATCTTTCAATTTTTCTCTTTTGTCGAAGCGACGAAGCGGTTGGTCTCTATCTAGCTTTGTGCTGATCTCTTGTCTTGGAGATGGTAAAGGCTAAAAGAGGTATGGACCAGATCCACTGTTTCAACTAGTGTGGTACGTACCTGGTACGGGGGTCCGAATCTGCTGCTCGTAAATCCCTGCTTCCCTGCTTGTCTTCGATCCGACCGCTCGATCTCCACGGACGGCTGTGATTTGATTCAGAGGGCAGATGCTTTGGCCGTTAGATGAGTTTTGAACGGTCCAGATCGAAACAAGCAGGAAAGCAAGCAGGAATTTACGAGCAGGAGATCCGGTTCCAGATCGTATCGCAAATCCCTGCTTCCCTGCTTCCACGGACGGCTGTGATTTGATTCAGAGGGCAGATGTTTTGGCCGTTAGATGAGTTTTGAACGGTCCAGATCGTATCTAGCTTTTCAAGTGAAGTCTGTGAAGAAAATGGTAAAAAACAAAAAAAAACCGGGAATATTTGGGACCCATTACTGTGCAGGTACGTGGCACTGTTTGATGGCAACACCATGGCAGGACGGACCAGTCACAGTATCTCATCCGCTCCGCACTTTGCGTATCGCAATATGGACCGTCAGATTGAAGATCGACGCTTGAACGTCATTGATATGATTCAGGGAACCCCTTGTATTATTGAATCAGAACCGTTGATATCAATCGGACGGTCCAAATCAAAAGATATCCATTCTGGGTAGCGATTTCGCTAGCTAGAGGATATCGATTCATGGCAGGACGGGGGTTGGAGACTTGGAAGATGTAGATAACTTCGGAATAAAAATACTAGAAAAACTTGCATATTCTGCGTACTCAAATGCGTCGAGTTAAGGTGATTAATAAAATTGAATCTATATATTATTTTGAGATACTCCAATAAAATACATGTGTTTAATAGAGTTGAGTACACTGAATACAACACATGTGTTTGAGGAAATTGAGTACAATGAATACTCTAATAAAATATGCAATTTTTCCCTAGAAATATTTCAGTACAACAGAAATAGTTAAAGTTTCTTCCGTCGAAAAAAACTTTTAAATGTAAACTCCAACAAAAATAATAAGTATCAACTTATATATAAAATAGCATTTGTTATATTTTTCGTCTGAAAAAATAAAAAATATCAGTTTCCAACAAAAATAAAAGTGAAAGTTTGACGAAAAATTTCAATTATTAATAATTTTATCTAAAAGATTTTAAGTGTCAACTACGCAAAAACATAAAATAGTGTAAGGAAAATTTCCAAGTACATCATTCACTGAATTCGTTGAATACCTCATTCAATTCGTCAAGATTAGAGGCGGAGTTATTCAAGCGCAAGCTCGAACAAGTGCACGAGCTTGATTTTCAAAAAACGCAAAATTTAGTGTATTTCTAATATTTTGTAGTGAAAAATTGAGTTTTTAGCGATATTTTAATGAGTTTGTGTTCGGACTTAATCTCAACCTCATTAGTTTGTGCCTCCGAATCCGCCCCTGATTAAGATTGATTCAAAAGTAAATTTTTGTTTTAATCCAGCAAAGAAATATGCACAAATCTTTATGAATTGAATGATTTGAAATTGAATGGAGTATTAAGTATATCCAATGAATAGTGTATCTAAATTTTGCCACTGTAAATAATGTAGACAAAAATCAGAAACCTTTGTACAATTTGAAATTTGATTCAATATTTTAGTTATATTCAACCTTTCTGATTATCTTTACTTAATTTAATGGTCATTGATTAAACACGATAAATTCTTTTATTTTTTGAATTTTTTTTGAACATTGCATTTTACTATAAGATTACTTGAGTACGATCTAACATTTTAACATAATTGTTTTTAATAGATTTATGCTTACATTCTTTGATATTTTAACTTATTGTGAAAACATATATTTTCTAACTTTTTTCATATTATTTTCCGATTTTTAATTGCTTAATCATTATACAAATATTATCTTTTTCGTCTGTTATCCGTTCGTTATCCTCTAATTTTAACGAATAAAAATAGAGTACGTCTAAATTAAATTTTAACATATACTAATAAGATAAGAGTAAGATCAATTTCAAACGAGTACATGTACTAAAACACCTTCACCCAATTCGTATTGTACCCATTGATAGCTCTAGATTCTCAGTCCAATAGGTCCAGCTCAAACTATGAATTTGCTCAGTGTAGAATTGTACAATGTAGAGCAATATTACTTGGATAATGTTCCGTAGATATCAATAATGATACCGACTATCGAACCGATATTATTATGCACATTTAGTTGAGTTACTATGCACATTATTTGAGTTATTATGCATGTTATTTCATGTTATTTTTGTACTGGAAAAATGATTATCCATGTTAACAAAATAACGTGCATAATAACTCAAATAACATGCATAACTATTTCAGTACAAAAACCAACATGCACAATAACTCAAATAATATGCATAATAACTCAACTAAATGTGCATAATAACATCGATATCGATAGTCGGTATCAATATTGATATCTACGTATCAGCTTCCGTATTATTTTTTCTAAATTTGCAAAGAAGAATTCTAGTGTAAATAAAAAAATTGTGTACATCCATTATTATAATACATTCAATGGTTCTAATTACATCACACAAGATTCGACAAGTTTCCTTTTCTGTCGGGTTCTATGTTAAATAGGGATATAATGGGAATATGAAAAAACTATAAGTGGAAAGAATTAATCTCATAATACTGTTAAAGAAGAAAATGCTCAATCAAGACTAATCAAGTTGGGGATCAATCATCTCATTCGCAGGATTCAAATTTAATTTTATAGCATTAAATCCCACCGACCATTATAGGTGGGAATCACATATTAACTTATTATTATTTTTTGCTTACATCCAATTTGTTTATTTTCTTTGCTTAATTTATCCACAAAATTATGTAAATTTATAATGCTTCATTATTGTACATAAACTTGGTAACAATATATTTGGCTAACTTAACTTATTCGACTTCTTGCAAATAAGCCGAATGATATTTATTTTGTTTCTTTTTTTTCCAAATTTATTAAAAAAATGTTTTGTCAAGGTAGTTAAAATAATTCATTTTTAAAGTGACCACTCCTCTACAACAATCACTTATGTACTTGTATTTTTGGTCAACAATATAGTTGCATATATAGTATGTTTCAAATTTTAATATGATTTTGACTTCATGATTGTCAAAGTTTAGTGGATAATTAATTTTTTAATTTAAATTTGTTGAACATTTTGGTTCATATTAAACTGAAAATTTTACTATATTTTTTAATTTCTCATAGTCAAATTTGTTGGATAAAAAAATATTCTATACGTCCTACGAAAAAAACATAATCAATTTTTTTTCTGCCAATGAATATGAATTATTCATGCATTTGCACATGCTCAAATTAAAAAATACACAATATATATTTGTGGCATGTACATTAAATAATAAGTTTAATTTTCCTTAGATGATATGCGAAGAAGCATGGCTTTCTTAAATCATGGAAATTTTAATTGCTATATAATTTATTACAAGTCCTTCCAAATTTTTGAATATGTGTTATCCAAAGAAATGCACTGCTGATTCATCTTGTAGACAATTAAGTTGTTTTGTTAAATCTTTCACTTTCCTTAACTGTGTAAGATACCAAAGTTTAAATGTTAAATATGCAATTGACCTTAATATTCTTGCTAAATCAATGGCTCACAAATTTAACTCTGATGTTAAATATGTACCATAATTATGAATGTAACAAATTTTGGATGTATACTAGAATCACCCATTTGCAAAATATTACTTAATTTTCCAAAATTTGTTAATCGCTACAACCGAAATAAAAAAGAGCAAGTGAGCAACTCAGCAAGCCGTGCTCACCGTTTACTCTACGAAAACAGAAATAAATTAATCCCTCAAACGGATGGCGCCGAAACAAGAAAGGAAAAATGGTCGAACTGTTGAATAAATTACCTACTTTGAATGGAAACATGGGTGGAGCACGGGTAATAAATAAGAAGCAATCAATTTGATTAAATGCGAGAGGTGATGCGAAGTTGAATCCATGGCGATGCCAATTGGCAGCAAGAGAGATGAAGAGATGCCATCGACGCCTTCTTCTTTCCACGACTCCGATTCAAAGCGCTCGTCTGATCGCCTTCGCTCCGGCCGAGAGGTCAAAATGAAATTCTATCTGATGTATTTTTTTTTTTTTGTTTCTTTTTTCTTAGAGAAGTTTGTACTTCCTTACTTCTATGTAGCTCAAATTAACTTCCCTCTTTACTTATGAACTAAAATACTGCGCTTATGAGTGTTATCTTGTGTATTAGTTTCAATGTTGGTGCAAAATTTGGAGTGATTTTGACTTGAATATCCATTGGTGTAGGCTTTCTTCAAAGTTCTTCGTAGTTGGGCTTCAAAAACGTTTATGACAGGATGGTTAGGTTTTTCTTTCTTTTTTTGGATAAAGGTGATTTATAATTTAATATGAATTATCCTTTTCTTCCTTTCTAATCAGCCATTGGTCTTGCAGTGTAATTCTCCTCCCAATTTCAATAACCTTCTATACCACCTGGTGGTTGATCCAATTTGTTGATTTCTTCTCTCCTATATATATCCGTATCAGAATCAACGTTTTTGGTATATTGCTTAACCTTCATCTTATATTGTTAAATTTATATTCCAGGTTAATTTTGAGTTCTTGGTTTTGACAAAGATTAACTATATTTTTCCCATATTATTTATCAGGTCTTGGCTTCGTGACCTCAATAGCATTTATATTCTTGGTTGGAATTTTCATGTCTTCTTGGTTGGGGGCATCAATTCTCAGGCTTGGAGAGTGGTTTATCAAGCAAATGCCTTTCATTCGCCATGTCTACAATGCATCCAAGCAGATTAGCTCTGCAATTTCACCCGGTACGAAGGTTCCCTTAGATTTTGTTGCACAATTTCGGTAGGTACCAGTCATATTATTTTGCTTTGAACCTTTTTTTTTGGAATTAGTGGGGAGCGCCCACCTCTTCATTTTTCATTCAAAAAACGAAGATAATCGAACACAAAGAAACAAACCCTATATGACTATTATCCCTCATCTTTATGCTATATGCCCTGTACCAGTATCTATTTGGCCACGCCTTCTATCTGGTATGAAATAAAATACTGGTCCCCTACCATCATCTATCTATACCCTACATGTTGATTCATATGGCAGACTCTAACAGGCTAATCCACCCGTGATCATCCTTGTAATTAATGCCTTTGTACCGGCTACCAAATTCACAACTAAAAGCTAAAAGTTTAAGACTGGAATAACACTCTTGTATCTCCTGCAACTCTCTCTCTATTACAAGGTGTATTTGCATCATGTTGCAAATGGCAAATTCCCTCTGAATCTTTCTTCCTCCTCAGTAGACAATGCTTTAACAGCTTCCTGTGCGCATGAATTGCTCAGCTCACGTTGAACTACCTCTGAAGTCACCTCAGTTGGAAGCAACCTTGCCATCTCATCCAGAAGCATCACACCATTGCTCTTCCTGATCAACCATTGATCTATCTTATCCTTCATATCCTGTGTCATTGCATCTGATCAATATGAAAGAATTTGTTTAATCTTTATGCAAAAAGTGTGAATTGATTGTTGATGTTTATCATTAAAGTAGCATATTCCTTTCAAGCCATCCCAGCCACGACACAGCAGCAGCCACTATTCCATAGAGGATGTTACCAGATTTCTCAATTAGGATATATAGTTCAAAAAGACTTTCTGGCCCATTGCTCTCCAAACCAAATACCCAGCACCACACCTGTTTGATATTTTTTTTGCTTTGAACCTTATCTTTTCATAAATGTTTTTTTTTGGCATGTCTTCTGTAATGTTCTTCTCTTATTGTTTTTTTTTTGTACATTGATCCAGGCTTTGTTTCTTTACCAATATTATACAGCCTGGCATGTGTTAATACCAAGCATAATGGTTCTCTACTAATCATTGGTTAATTGCTTTATTAATTGGTCTTGTTTATTATTATTTTAAGTGTAGACCAGAAGACCCAAGCTTTTAAGGAAGTAGTTATCATAGGGCACCCTAGAATAGGCGAGTATGCAATTGGATTCATTACATCTACTCTTGTGCTGCAGGTCCATATTTAAATAATACGAGTTATTTAAAAAGCTTATATGCAGTTATAGATTACATTTTACTAGTCGTACTTCAAAAATATAAGTTAATATTTTGTGGTTGTTGATGGATCCCACCCTTATTAAACATACCTTGATACATAATGTTAATATCAGAGTTATTCTGCTGAGGAAGAGCTATACTGTGTATTCATACCAACAAACCATCTCTTTGTTGGCGACATATTCCTTGTCAGCTCAAAGGACGTGATCAGACCCAACTTGTCAGTTCGTGAAGGCATCGGTAAGACACGCCTTAATCTTGGTTACAACTGATTCGCAACTTTGATGGTTCTCTATATGAGTTCTAATGACCTTTAATGCATTTAATTTTTGCTTAATTATTTGTTTGATTCTCTTTATTGTAGAGATTGTTGTCTCAGGTGGAATGTCAATGCCCCAAGTTCTTCCAATAATGCAAGAGGGAACTACATTTAACAGAAGCCGATCTTGTAGAAGCTGAGGTCAAGTTTTAGTTAATCATTGGCAACTTTATCTTGTTGAAATTTACATAGATGTCAACTGATTTCTAAATATGTATTATTGACAGATTTTTGGTGCAAGTCAAGAGAAGTGTTATTTAGAAACATTTGATTTGGAGTACTGATCTTTTGTATCTTTTTAAACCGAGGCACATTTTGTGTACAAGTCCATATAGCTTGGTGTACAAGTCGACATAGCAAATGAAGTACTCAACTTTGGTCATTGTTTTTTGGGAAAAACTTAGGTACACCAAGATGGATGCTCTTTAGGTACTCCACTCAATCTCTACCATTTGATTAGAATCTATGGTGCGAATCTCAATGCAATCAAATGGTAGAGATTGAGTGGAGTATCTAAGGAGCACCCATCTTGGTGTACCTAAGTTTTTTCCTTGTTTTTTTGTTTGTTTATTATTTCACTTTGGACAAATCAACGTTATTTCTATTTTCAATGTTTGTTTACTATTACAAACAGAAAATGAATTTTACTTATCATTCTGACAAAATTTTATGACCTTGACAAACTTTCCTTTTCCAAAATAAATTATTTGCATGCATGCGGTTCCAACTATGTGTGACCACCCACAGCAGTCGGGTACAACCATAGAGACCAGTACTGACTGTAAACATTCACAAATGGACACTTGTCATCACATTTAATTTGATATTAGGTGCAGCTTTACAAAACCTCCCATACTGTGCATAGTTGAAACTTAATAAAAATATGACATTCAAGAATTGGCATAAGAAGAGAAAAAAATTCTGAAGAATTGTAGAATACAGAAATTTCTCCTACAGACCTTGAGTACTAGTTCCAAAAAATCCACTACTACAACCTATTGCTGCAAAATTCCAAAAAGTTTTTCGATGCCGAGAACTTCAAACTTTCAGGAAATGAAAAGAATGTCTACAAAGGGACCTGAGCTTGGACCACTATACTTTCACCTCAACCAGTGAATTTTCCTTTGATTGTGTAACCAGTACCTTCTCTTTTGTTTCTGAGACGGGGACATTCTCCTTTGATACCAGTGAGCTCTCCTTTGATTGTGTAACCAGAACATTCTCTTTTGTTTCTGAGATGGATACATTTTCCTTTGATTCTACGTTCTCCTTGGCCTCTGGAATCGACAAACTTCCGTTCGGTGAATCATTCAGGGTAGAAATTGGTAACATATCTACAGGCTTTGGGGTTTCCTCAGTTAAGATGGTACTACCAATTCTATTAGGAGGCCAGTACCTGAAAATGGACCGCCCCAAAATGTTCTTTGAAGGAAGAGGACCCCTGATAATTAGAAACTGATATCAGAAAAAAGCTTATCATAAACAAAAAACGAAAATAAGATGATGAGGTAGTATACGATTACCAGACATGAGAATCATAACTGTTGTTGCGGTTGTCCCCCATCACAAATACAGCTTTCTCTGGCACTTGCTGAAATTGTCAACAGAAGGGGTCGCCTTTAAAATGATCATGTTAAATAAATAAATTCTGAGTTTTTGGTTAAATAGAAGGCTGTGTGCGTTTGCACTGCAACTATGGGAAGGTACCACTTCAATGAAGTTGTACATCACTGACCAAGGTTTTCCTTAAAATGTCCAAACCCTTTTATATAAATCAATTGAACTCAGATTAAACCAGGAAAAAAGAATTTACTAATAACAACAATGTACCGATGAAAGTTGATGTTTTATAGAATTCTTACCACTGGATTCATGTCATAAGATGGTTGTTCCAAAATAAATTTTTCATCTCGTGCCTCCCCGTTCACAATTAGTTTTCCTTTGTGAACCTGAAAAATGAAGACACAGATATTATCAATAACCAAGCAAGATTGATGAAATCTAAAATCTTTAATATAGTATTAAGAAAGAAACAATTACCTCTACAACATCTCCTTCCTTTGCAACAATTCTTTTGATAAACACATCATCATCTGTGTATCCCACTTCCTGAGGCAGAAATACCTTAGAAACTTCAATAACAAAGGAGAGAGACCCAAAAGTTGGCTAATGAGGGTTAAAATATCAGACTAGAAAAAGCACCTGTAGTACTGGAGGGCTTTTGAATATAACAATATCATTTACATTTGGTTTTCTGAAGTAATAAGTAACCTGAAAAACCATTATAACATGTGATCAGCATATACTAAATTTGAACTTATTTTAACACAAAGTATGCCAACAGACCCAAAAAAAAAGAACTTCATTTTCATGAAAGAAAGGATATACCTTCTCGGCAACAATGCGGTCACCAACATCGAAAATAGGATACATGGAAAGAGATGGAATGAACCGGGGTTCAGCTACAAATGTTCGAAAAGCAAGAGAAGTAACCAAAGCAGCAATCACAGTCACTGCATCCTCCTTAGAGAACTTCAACAACTCTGGCAACAAACCCTCCTTCTCCCCTTCCTCCTCATCTCCATTTCCCCCATCTTCTCCGCCACTATCACCAGCTCCATCACTCTCCTTCTTCACCAATGGAGGCGCATCGGTCACCTCACCCCCTTGGTTGCATCTGATACCACTCCGTCTTCTACTTGTGAAACCCAAGCCCCCGAAATTGGCATTTTTAGCGGGAATTACTAGACAGGTCTGGCTCAAATTCGGATCTTGATTGAAGGAATGAGCTTTGTTCCTGGGAGAGCGATATCTCAAATGGGCCCGTTGGGCGAAAGAATTGGAGGTAAAGAGAGACGAGCAGAGGGTCGGAGAGGGAGAAGTGGTAGAAGAATGAGCTTTGGGAACCTTGGGGTTAGGGTTCCGAGAGGTCGAAGAGAGAAACTGGATAGACGACGCCATTTCTCTTCCTGGAAATGCTACCCCTTCTCTTCACTGGGAAGGGAAGGATAAGTGGGAGGTTTAACCAAGTCTAATTGATCTATTTAGGTGTTCTACTTCGTCAACTAGTGAGCAATGAGGAACCATCTCGACCATATCCGATTCCATATGATTGAAATCGAACGGTTCAGATCCAACTTGGTAGTAAGTAGTAACTTATCTGGTGATGATGATCTGATCTGAGCTATAACTTCGGGCAAATATCCTCTGCTGAGAATTTGATCAAAGTCGTCGGATTAAATCTCGACGGCTGACCGATATGATGCAGGAGGATTTTCGATATTTTAAATCACGACTGTTAAAATTCGATCTGACGTCTAATATCGAAATATCAGTCTCTGTTTGTGTTATATCAGGCCCAGTTTACCTTAAAACAGGAACTGTTTATCACATTTATCTCTTCCTCTTCGACTGTACTGATAGAGGAAGCAAAGGAGCAGGGATGCTTATAGTTCTAAGCACTCGGGTAACTCCTTATCTCCCTATCCGTCTCCATCGCCTAATATGCCGATGCGCGTCTGCTCCTGATATTTCGTCCTACAAGGAGACCTTCGCTCGTCGAATGGCCATGGCTGGCATCAAGCCCCATCACCGAATCGGTAGGTGTTACATCAGTATGACAGTATTTATTCCATTTTTTTTTCTTCGAATAGATTTACATTTGTGCTTAATATCTGATGGTACTTCCTTTGGAAGCTTTGGGAGTCTCTGGCGGGCCCGACAGCATGGCTTTGTGTGCCTTAACCACTGGATGGAAATCTGACGGTTTGGCAAATAGGGATGACGTGTCAGGGTGGGTAGATGGGCTATTAGGGATTGTGGTGGATCACAAGTTGCGGCCCGAAAGCCCTGACGAAGCAAAGATGGTACAAGATAGGGTTCATAAAATGGGTAAGAGTCTAAGATATCAAATTGCGTTGGTAGGTATTGTCATGCTATGTTTGGTTTCAATTTTAACATTTGCTAATTTCTTATTCTATAGGGGTTAGATGTGAGATTGTTTGTTGTGACTGGCGGGATGGACGGCCTAAGCTAGGCCATTTGCAAGAGGCAGCTCGTGACATGAGGTAATTTCTTTTTAAATAATGAAGTAGCTTACTTGCTTTCTATTTTTGAAAGGGATTATCATATATTTAACACATACAAGTCTTAATTTTTTATAAAAAAAATTATGCCTACAGGACCAAGGTACATTAAAATAATCTTTTGCCTTTTTAAGTCATGTAGGTATCAACTTCTTGTAGACCTTTGCATGCAGCAACAAGTCTGCATCTTGCTTATTGCTCATCATGCTGATGACCAGGTTCTTTACTGCTCTATCTTTGATTCCTGTGTCGCATAACTTCTACATTTTACAACATGGTGCTTGTAAGTGGTATGATGAGGGGTTTGCAAGTAAATATCCAATAGACATTCTACATTGCTTTTATTTAAGTACTTGTAATCTATTGTTACAGGCTGAGCTCTTGGTTCTAAGGTTGTCTCGTAATAGTGGAGTCATGGGACTTGCTGGGATGGCCTTTGTTTCACAATTATTTTCACGACATATCTCTCAAAATCAAGGAGTACTACTTGTTCGTCCAATGCTTGAATTTTCAAAAAATGATATCTATAAAGTAAGCTCAACACCTCCTTTTTTCATACTTTTCAACATGACGACTTACCCAGAATAGTGTTTTGTCTTAAGATTTGTCAAGGAAGCAATCTTGAATGGGTTGAGGATCCAACAAATAAAAGCATGCTGTTTGCACGAAATCGAATACGCTCATCCCTTACTAGCTTGTCATCATGTATGTTTAGATTTATTATACGTGTTTTTTATAGTTATTGGTTGTTTCTTCCCTGAATTGTTGTTACCGTTATCTCAGGTTTACTTTGGTCAGAAGTGCAGATTCTTATAGCTGCATGCCGACAAACACGTGCTTATGTTGATAAAGTTTGTCAAGAGCTGATAAGTCTATCTGTGACAATCAGTGAGGTTTTATCTCTGGTTCTTTATAGTCGTGTAGGAAAAACTCAATAACACCAGAGTAAATCGTTCAGAAAAAACACCATTAGGTTTTCATAAATGCCTTGTTATTTATTTTGCTAAGTAAAATATTTCAAGCTTGGCCATAGAAAAAGTGGCAAGCAAAAAGCAGAAGTTATGAGAGCCAAAGATCTAACTAGTACCCAATTTTTTCTGTGTGTCCTGACAGCAGTATTTGGGTTTCTTTTCTGCACAGTTGCTTGCATAATTTTTTTTTTCAGGTACAGAAACTTGTTCGAGAATAATTGACCTAGATTTTGTGTTGTTTCAGTTCGGTTATGCAACCCTTGATTTGGAGAAGCTCAATCCTACAGAGATTGATGACCTCTGTCTCTCTCATTACCTGACGACTGTCGTACAGGTCAATTGAGCTTCTTTCTAACAGTTCTCTTTCCAAATATTGATGAATCTTATTATTGTTATCAACAATATGATTAGTATTACTGAACTGTTCATTGTACAGTTTATAGCTCAAAGGCATCGTCCAATTCGTGGTAGCTCAACTCGTTTACTCATGGATTACATTTGTGGCATGCCGTGCAAGGTAATTACTTGGCTATCCTTTTACATAATTCTGAAATGAGTACATTTTCTTACTTATTATTAATTATAGTGCAGAGTTCTCTTACTGCGGCTGGTTGCATCCTGTCTCCTGCTCCAGGATCAAAAGGAAGAAAAATTGTGGTCTCCTTTTCTGTTGACTCACATGATCCATCAAAGAACGCATCAACTTTGTACAACTGTTTGTCAGATCTTCAATTTGAAGGAAGCAGATTGCATACTGAAATTGACGACATAATTAGAGAGCAAAATTTACGTTCTAATTTACTGGTTGGAGAAAAATCCAGTGTACCTTTTGTATCTGGAAAATCTCCCATGGATATTCTTAGTGAAGCAAAGAAACTCAACTTAATTGGTGATTCTACATTAAAGGAGCTCTCTTTGTTGCAACTAGAGGAGCAAAATAGATTTTCTAGCTCCAAAGAAGCCAAGACCGATAAAAATGACTTTTATAAAAGAACTCCTGAAGGAGCTTTTAGTGTACTTCTCAAACATGGACATGCATGTCACTTCGTGAGTAGATTTTTGGTTAGTTATGGAGTATACTATAGTACTCCAAATAAAAACACAGACCAGTGTTCTCAGTTCTGCCAGAAAAGCAGTGACATGGAAATCACAATCCGCCACATGGTGGATGCTGATTGGCTGTTTCTTGCAGAAGTTTCTAGAAGTCGCTATATTGAAAAAGGAGATGTTGGTCCTGGTACATCTATTAACATATCAGAGGTTGAGTTTAATGACTATATGGTAATTTCTGCCACAAAATCTTTTGAAGCTCTGAGATCAATCCCAGCTTCAGCAAGAAGAGCTCTACCAGTTGTTGTGAATAATAAAGATCTTTTGCTAAGTGTGCCGGTAAGTTATTTGATTTTAGTAATTGCTTTGTAGACTTGGTAACCACCCATATATGTTCATTTTCTTAATCACTAGCTCATTGGTTTTTTTCAGTGTGTGGGCTTCAGATGCTGTCCTTGCATAAATGTGGAGGTTGATTTTAGACCAAGAGTACCCCTCGGAGGAGGCTATACATCCTACTTATGAAAAGTATGAATTCTTGTAGTTGTAAGAATATACTCATGATCTTAATCCTGCAGAAATTATTTTCTTTGAACAATGTATTATCCATTGTGAAGGGGAGCCTTAGCGCAGCTGTAAAGTTGTCGCCTTGTGATCATGAGGTCATGGGTTCGAGTTGTGGAAACAACCTCTTGCAGAAATACAGTGAAGGGCTGCGTACAAAGACTCCAAAGTGGTCTGACCCTTCCCTGGACTCCGCACAAGGGGGAGTTACGTGCACCGGGCTGCCCTTTTTTTAGTGTATTATCCATTGTCAATAATTTTGGCAGAGTATTATCCAGGGTCGGCAGGATGTAGCCATGCATTTTATATGCTCCGTCTTGTTACACATGAAAGTTGTCAGAACTCGGAAGCTGTACTGATTTCTGCTAAATGGGTGGATTGGGTCATACCTAGTTAATTTGAATGCAACCTGCAATGTGTAAGAGAATCCTAAACCTGAGCCGGTCCATTAACATGAAAGATCAATTGTAGATGGGTCAGGTTGCAGATTCTTAACCCAAGTATGCTCTTCACAGAGGAAGTTGGAGGTTGATGAAAATGGATGCAAATTTGCTTAAAAAGAGTGGTAGATGAGAGAAATGGGGATCACTTGAAACTCTCCAATAGAGGTGATATGCTGATATGTGATTTTGACACTGTAAAATACTTAAATAGCCTGCATTACGTTGTTATTCCCATTCAATGGTTATTACTTCTTGAGATAAAATGTGATCAAGCAATTCAATTTTATTATCTATGAGGATTCTCCAACAAGATTTTGAACCTGTCACAAGGGATCCTCCTTTCAAATTTTATGCCTGTCAAAGGTTATGACGTGTTACTGCTTTTTTGGTTTAAATAAGGGGAGAACCGTACTTTTCTCACTCCTTTATATAACATTGTAACGTTTGGAGGCAGGTGCTTAATGCTTATATAGCAAAGCTGCAGTGGACTACCTAGAAATTAGAACATTAATTATTTCTTTCAAGGGATGTGGTATTATGGAACGGAATAAGATTACTAAATGCCAATTCTTGCTGATGACTTGCCAATTCTTGCTTATCCAACTGCTTCACAAATAAGTTGATTTACCGCTGTATTAACCTCTTTATGACTAGGAGATTTGTACACGACTTTATATCAGACCAAGTAATCAAACCAGATGTTACTAAGAGATATAATACTGAGGCCACTATAATTCAGTTTATGTTACTATAAGATGTCATTAATGCTTTACAATTAAGATGCTGGAACCATTTTAAAGGATACAAAAAGATAGTTTATGTACTTCTAGCGATAAGGATAAAAGTTCTCGTGAATTCAATTAAGCATGACAATAATTATCAATATAAACACAACAGTCAGGTTTCTGGCAGCATGAATTGCAAATTCAAAACATCCGACCTGTTACTTCATCCAATTATACCATAAATATTCCAGCACTACTCTCCTCTAAATCACAGAATCCATCCAATAGAAACAAATAGAAAACTAAAATCCTAACCCAAACTTTTAGCACTTGCTAACAAAATAAGTATGACAAGATCAGCTCTGCTCGCATTTATTCTCCTCACGGCAACTGCTACTTCCACTGCTACTAGAGCATCCATTTGAGTCTTGGCACCTGCTCCATCTGTTGGGTTAATGCACGACGAGCAGAGCCTATCGAGTCAACTATTTCCATTTTGAAGGCAACATCAAACAATGCTTGAATGCAGTAAATAAGGTCGAGAACTGCTTCAGCGAACTACTCACTTCGTTCTTGAGCATATCTTTCATGTCAGCAAAGAGTGTCACCTAAAATCACCTCCAAGTGTCACCTGTTCCAACTACAAATAAATCCTTCAATAAACATTTCGATGCTCTCTAATAGTTGTATTTGAAAGTTTTTTGAATTTTTTTAATGTTTCTTTCAGATAACCCATTTAAAAGCAGAACCTAAAATACCCCTGTGTTGTAGGACATTATTATTTAATTACATATTGATAACCAAATATTAAAAGTAGATGAGATATTAAAATGAGTTCCTCCTATTTGATTACAGAAGCTCTACACTTTTCTTTTTAGGGAAAATTGAATTATTGACACTCCAAAATCAGGGGCGGATTCAGAAGTCATTTAAGCCTGAACACAACTAAGTATGAGCACTGAGATTGAGATCAAATTCGGACACAAATTCACTAAAATCCACTAAATTGTCATTAAATGCTTATTTTCACTAAAAGTAATTAAAAAAACACTAAATTTTGCATTTTTTTAAAATCAAGTCCGAACACTTGCTCAAACTTACCTGTGAATAAATCCGCCACTGCCCAAAATTCTTAATTTTGATTCTCGCCGCTCTATAGATCAAATTAAGAATTTTTCCACTCCAAAGTTGTTAATTCCCTATATTTGTAGAAAATTTTTCATTTTAGGATGACAAATTTGTGAAATTAAATTTTGAAATGACACAAATCAAAATTAACAACTTTGAATGGAATTTGCCATCCAATTTTCCCTTCTTGATAAGTCGGTAGTATCCGATCAGTTAGAGTTTGACTCTGCTGGTGGCTTTTCATGGCTGTGCCTGTGGATGTCAAATCTCTTCTCGTTTTACTATTATTGTTATTTTTTTATAAAAAAAAAGTGGGCATTTTGAACACCTGTTTCATTACTGCAAATAAATCCCGATTATATTTAAGAAGAACAATGACAATCAGCACTTAGCATAAGCAAAGCCCAAACAATATTTGCACTAAAAAGTATGCTTGCTATTTGCACAATCATTAGCAAGTTGTGCAAATCAGATCTTCTACCGCGCAGCACAAATACAGTGCGTGATGTGCGATCAATTTCAGTCTTTGATTTGCATCGAGATTCGTACAAGCTAAACTTTATAATATCAGACCCTCCTGAATCAAATCTGAGCCGTTCGTAAACTACAGCGCAAGAAATTACGAACGTCAGCGCAAGAAATTACGAACGTCAGTTAGTGCTGCGCGGCGGAGAATCCTCTTTCCAACGTTGTGACGCTCTACCACCTTTTCCTAGTCACCTGTCACCTCTCCAAAAGTATGCTATGCTATTTGCACAATTTGAGTGGATAGAGTCGCTCTGGAAGTTGTCCTTGCACAGGTCGGAAGAAGACATTTTACTTCTTCTTTCGGTGTGTAATGCGATGCGATGCGATGCGCTATAAAGGTAATTAGATATTTTGCTAATAGACATTCTTATTCTAAAGGTGGTTGAGCAATGTTTTCTTAAAGGGTGCGTTTGGTAACACCATCTTCTTTCGGAATTAAGTGGAAGAAGAGATATTTCGGAAGAAAAGTATCAAACACAAGTGAAATTAGGTGGAATTAAGTGAAAGTTTTTTCTTCTAAGTTTTTTATGGAAGATTTATCTTCCAACTTTTCTTCCTCTTGTATCATTTATTTATTATTATTTAATTCATACAATTCTCTCTTCTTTCAATTATATCAACCAAACAACATTGAAATTAAGTGGAAGAAGATTTATTCTAAAAGAGCACTCTTCCATCTAATTTCGGAAGAACTGGGTGATACCAAACGCACCCAAAGAGAACTTGTAGGTTTAAAATTCAAATTTAAAATATTTTAAGTCAAAATTTGAATCATACTGATATGATCGTAGAGTCATACGCAGACAAGATGACAGACAGGACAGGACTCAGTTGTTGTTGTTTTAAATTTTATCTTTTAATTTATACATCATAAACTTCCAAGTGTAGTCAATAAGTTTGATTACGACGAGGGATGTAGGCCAGAAATACGATTCATAAGTTGTGGGAGCTATTAAATTTTGAACTTGCATATATAATTTCTTTATGTAAATAATCATGGATGACGCTGACTGTCTTCTTTAATCGTCTCTCTTGTGTTTTTCGTTAGAAAATAAAAGTAATTAATGTTTTACTCTATCTACTATGTTAGTTCTCTAACATGTCTCTATATTTAGATTTGAAGTTTTTATATTTAAATTTGCGACAAAGTGTTATGTCCGTCATGTTGCTCACAAATTTTTATTTTTTGCTGCAAGTTTATATTAGAAATTTTACAGTTACTTTTCAACAAATTTAAATATAAAGACTTGCATGCAACAATATATATATATATATAGAGAGAGAGAGAGAAAGGCTAGGGTGCTCCATGGAGCACCAAATTGCTCGTGCTCCACATCCGTTATATCCAATTTGAAAATTTCAACGACCGATCCGAACCGTTGAACATGATCTACATATTGAAATCTACTTGGAGATTGAATTTTACATTTTTTTGAATTTTTTACTATTTTTTTAAAGAGATAGAAAAGTTGCTAATCAAACGGTTTCTGGACCAACAAAAGTTACAATTTTTCTAGCTCTCTAAAAAATAGCAAAAAAATTCAAAAAAAAATGTAAAATTCAATTTTCAAGTAGATTTCAATATGTAGATCATGTTCAACGGTTCGGATCGGTCGTTGGAATTTTTAAATTGGAGATATGATGTGGAGCATTAGGGGTTTGGTGCTCCATGGAGCACCCTAGCCTATTTCTCTCTCTCTCTCTCTCTCTATATATATATATATATATATTATTGTTTCTAATATAAAGACTTGCAGTTTTTGCACCCGCTCCAGCTTCGTTCTGCTCTGTCTACTATGTATGCTTTCTTGCATATCTTTATATTTAGGACTGAAGTCTTAATATTACTGTAAGTCTTGATTTTTTTTTTTATGCAAGTCTTTATATTAGAAAATTTTGCAGTAGTTTTTCAGCAAATTTAAATATAAAAACTTGCAGATAACAATATATATACTTTATTATTCTAATATAAAGACTTACAATAATTATGTTGTAAGTCTTTATATTAGAAATTTTACAGCAGTTTTGTTGCGAATTTAAATATAAAGATATGCAGTAGAGCGAACTGAACAGAGCATTAATTATTTTTGTCTTCTAGTGAGGAGCATGTAAGAATAACGATTAAGAGGGAACATTATATTTACTCAATAATCATTAACGGATAAATAAATTGCACTGAAAAAATTTATGTTACAAATTTATTTACAAAAAAAAGTATATCAAGGAAAAGTATAAATTTAAAACATAACACTTGGTAGAAATAAAAAAAGTGTTTTTCTAGGATATACTCCGAACTACATTTCCTAACAGAAACGAGTTAAATATGAATTATCTTTATAAAAAGGAGATTAAAGTTTTATGTTCGAACTTGTATGTTAGTCTAAATTTAAATGTATTAGATCAATTATTTGAATTAATTATAATCATTATTTTTTTCAAACTTTTATTTTTCATTCTCATGTCAAAAATAAAAATAATTAATCAAATCTTTATTGTCTTATACAAAATAGACAACTAATAAATTAATAACAACCATGTTAATGAAATAAAAATGTTGAAGGCCACGCTGTCTTAAATTGGCCCAGCACAAAGTCTCTCCAAAGTTGGCTGTTAAGAAAAATATTTAATATCCTAAATATTTCTATTAGCAAAATATCTAATATCTAGGATTTATATTTAAGCAAAATATCTAAATTCTAGAGGTATTCTTTGAGCAATAAATAGGGATGCATATTTCTCAGCTAAGAAGTCAAGCAAAGCAAGCACATACAATTCACTTGTAAGAGAAAGCTTATAAGAGAGAGCTAGTAGTAGTTAGGAGATTAGAAAATATTAAGAAGTTAGAAGTGTAATATTTCAGAGGTACAAAATATTTGAGTAGTTGAAGTTGTAAGAATATAATTTGATATATTAATAAAATAGTTTGTTTAGAATAATGTCTTCATACTCAACAAATTGGTATCAGAGCCGGTGTTGTCGGGGTCAAGCACAAAGCGAAGTTATGTCGAAATTTCGCTAATCCAAATAGAGGTGTCGACAAGTTGCCGAAGGAGTCGCTGACTATCGACAACCTGGGACTGTGAAGTGCAGAAGACTAAAATCCAAGATAAGACTTACTAGACGTCGAAACAATGAATTTGTCAGGTACAATTGGAAGACTTAAAAATTAAATTATTTCAATTACATATATTGGAAAACATGCATAGAGTCATACCTACAAAGTCAGGACCTATGGGAGATCGTCGGCGGGTCTGAGACGACCCCGTCGAAGGTTGCAATAGAAGCAACCATGACAGAATTGGCCGATGACCCAAAAGTCAAAGAGAAGAAAACTATGACCGTAGAGCAGCATGTTAAGGCTCTACACATGTGGCGAATTTAGGCTGGTAAGGCATTGTATGTACTACGGACAACTATTGAAGATGACATCCCCGAGTACATCAGAGAAGTCACCACGTCGAAGATCGCATGGGACACCCTAACAACATTATTCTCGAAGAAAAATGACGCGCGCCTCCAGCTACTGGAGAAGAAGCTCATGACACTCTAACAAGGGAGCATGACGGTCAGTCAATACTTCACGAAGGTGAATTCCTTTGTAGCAAGATTGTTCAGATAGACCATGAAGAGAGAATCGACGAGCAACAGATGAGGAGAAACATCGTCAACGGGCTGAAACCTGAATATAGCAGGTTCATGGCAGCCATCCAAGATTGGCCAACACAACCAACACTTCTAGAGTTGGAGAATATGTTCGTGAATCAAGAGGCTCTAGCAAAGCAGATGGTCATAGTCTCACTAAAGCATGAAGAAGAGGCGTTGTTCAGCAGTCAAAAGACGAGTCGACCTGATTGAAAGTCAAGAGGTAGACCTGACAGAAGACCTAGCTGGCAAGAAAGACATAAGGAGAAGACTCTCTTCAGGGAGAGCTTGCAACCAAAGCGCATGTCAGACCAAGGAGCAAACAAACAAGTGCTACAACTGTGGTAAGAAGGGACACTACGCACTAGACAACTGGTCCAAGAAGAAGGGCCAAGGCAACATGGCAACATCGAGAAATTACCACGACAAGAAAAGCCAAGAAGGTGGCAACAGTGAAGGTGACTAGGATGTCGAAGTTGCATGCACAGTCATTATTATTGAAGCATAGAATGAGAGAGTAGAAAAGCAGGAGGTCGTCATGAATGATAAATAAGTCGGAAAAAATCTACTATGGGAGTGACTGGATCATTGACAATGACTGCTCAAACCATATGACTAGCGACATCAAGAAGCTCGATGATCTGGAGAAGTACAAAGGACAAAAAGTGATTGTGACAACTAACAACTCAAAGTTACCAATCACGTCGGTAAGACTACTATCTCTCCTTACTTCAGTTCAGACCTTCTCAAGTTACAAAAGGTGTATCATGTCCCCGACATGAAGAAGAATCTGTTGTCGGTATCACAACTGACAGCACAAGTAACTATGTAGTGCTTGGGCTACTTGAAGTCAAGGTGTACTGCAACCTAAAGACAACAGGCACACCTGTGATGGAAGGTCGGAAGATGGAATCAATTTATGTGATGTCGACAAAGTCAGCCTACATTGACAAGACCCGAAGAAACAAGACACCTGGTCTTTGACACGCACGATTAGGGCATGTGAGCTATCACAAGCTCAAGATGATGGCCGAGAATTCGATGGTAAAGTGTTTACTTGAGGTGAAAGTACAAACATACAACTTCCATTTGAGCAATGTAAATTTCAAGCCAATGAGCCATTAGAGCTTGTCCACTCAGATGTCTTCGGTCCAATAAGACAAGCATCTATAAGTGAGATGAAGTACATGGTGACTTTCGTCGATGATTTGTCAAGGTACGTGTGGGTATATTCTAGAAAGAGAAATATGAGACTCTAAATTTAAGGACTTCAAGAAGAAGGTAGAGAGTGTTCTTGACAAGAAGGTATGATGTCTTTGTACTGATAATGGAAGAGAGTACGTATCCCACGAGTTTGGCACGTACTGTCAACACCCCGCAACAAAATGGCATAGCAGAGAGGAAGAATCAACATATTGCAAAAACCTGTCGGAGTATGCACATGCCATGAATGTGTTAGGAAAGTTTTGGATCAAGTGCATGAAGGCAACGACCCACATCATCAACCGACTACCACAGAATAAGATGGGTTATCTCTCACCATTTCAGAAGTTATGGAAGATGGAACCAACTGTAAGACATTTTAGAGTTTTTGGGTGTGTGTGCTATGTGTTTGTGCCTGGTCATCTCCAAACCAAGTTCGACAAGAAGGCGGTACAGTGCATTTTTATCGGTTATGATGATGAAAGAAAGGATCAGAGATGTTGTGATTCAATAATCGGGTGAATCTACAACTTAAGAAATGTGGTGTTCGATGAAGCGTCAACATGGTGGCCATCCAAAGACGTGATCCAATCAAAGATGGAGCAATATGAGACAAGTATTGAAGATGCAAATCGAGAAGACTTGGATGCCACAAGTGAAGAATATAAGAGTCCAACTTCCTCCAAGACCTAGAATCCATGGTTGACAGGAGTACACAATGAAGACACAGAAGTGACTCCACATCTGCAAGAAGAACTAGAAGAATTGCCTCCACCACTACCAAGGTCAACAAGACAGAGGCAACCCAACTCGAAATATGAAAATGTTGCCATAATCGAAGTTGACTCAAAGCCAACGATCTATGAAGAAGCGGCAAAGAAAGAAAAGTGGAGGAAAGCAATGGAAGAAGAGATGATGGCGTTGAAGCAGAACCAAACATGGGAGCTGATGCCTAAGTCAAAATGAGTGAAGTTGATATTGTTCAAGTGGGTATTCAAAGTGAAGACCCGAGCAGACGGCTCAACCGAGAGGTACAGGATTCGACTTGTAGAACGAGAGTTCTCACGACAGTACGGGTTGGATTACGATGAGACGTTCATGTTGGTACAATTCAAGAATTCAAGTTTAGTCATAATACCAAAATTCTAACCTAAACAAGTGTAATTCAAATTTAACCTCCATGAAGTTATTTAAGACATAAAATAAAGGAGCATAAGCAATACTTATTTTTCATTCCTACGGTCTCCCTTGTACTTGTCTCTTGATCGGGATGTCGTTGGAGATGGTTTAGGCAGCACTACGGTACGCTAGTGGATCCTTCCAAGCAATTCTCGATGCCAATCCTTTCTTCGAGGTTATGAATGTCTCAAGAAGTAACTTTCTATAATGGAGGAGAAAGTAGAGGTTAATTCACATCACATGTGACCTAGAATGTGATGCTAGTAATGCTTGGAGACATAGCACCTATACTAGTGAAAACGTATTTTAAAAAGATAAGTAATTAATATCAAATATTCTTTGGTATATTTGATAATATATTATATCCAATTCTTGTCCAAATTATCATATTTACTGTTGTAAACACGTTCCTCAAACTTGGTATTATTTGAAACACAAGCTAGAAAGATGTCAACGAAATAAGGCAAGATTGTTGCCTCTACGCAGGTCTCTTGCCGCCATAATAAAGCTTATTGAGGTCACAATTGACTTGGATCCAAACTTGGCAGGAAATCTGTCAAGTGTCTTGCAATCGCAAAGATGGGATATAGCGGCCGCAATTGAACTAGTGGATTTTCAGCAGATTCTTTCCAAGTCTCTTCTGATCTCTTGTGGTTGCAAATGGGCTCCTTGTGATCGTAGACATTTGCAGATTTTACTATTTTTCTTGAGCAATAAGGTGAACATCTTTATGGAATCATGCATTTAATCCTGAAATCAGATTTGGTAGGACCTCCATAAAAAATTTCAACATTTGATACGTGAATATTATTCCTTTGTTCGCTATAAATCATTGAATATCTCTTATATACATTCTAAAAGATCTTATTCTAAATATCTTTATTCTAAGTATTTTCTTGATCATGTCGGCACATAACACAATATTCTTATGTGTATACGTCAACATGTTTTATGCTTATAGGACATATAAGTACTTAGATTTTATTTTTTTTAATCGATCATGAGCATTTATCTTAATCTTTATTCTTTATTCACTAAAACATATCTTATTTCTTTTTTACTCCCACAAAATCTGAAAAATCTGATTTATCAAATTTGACTCCAGAACCAAATGAGATCACAATTTGATAATATTTTTTTTTATTGAGACTCTTAACTGCATAGATATTATTTTCTTTGTGCAACCTATAAACTTAATAAAAAAATTCTTAAGTTGCAACTTATAGATTGTTTTGTCTATATTACTATTTCAGAAACAATCATCATTAATATCTATTTAAAACTTTAAACACTGTGCATTAATTCTTTTAAAGAATTTTTAAGAAAAATTCTTTATAACTCAAATCTTATGTATGAGAAACTTTTACCGACAAAATTTAACTTTATATTTCTCAACATTACCATTCTAATTTCGTATTGTTCCAAATTTTTATTTGTATCAATACGGGTCTAATACATTAAGGTAATGAGGAAAAATATTCAATATGTCATTATTAGTAAGTAGTTTCATATTTCTGCACGTAAGATAACCAGTTTACTTTCGAGAGTACAGAACTATTTCTTTAGTCATATTTTATAGATAAAAACTTGAAAACCACAACTTTATAGTTGCAATTTTTTCTCTCTAGTAAATTTTGTTTTGAGAGTACAGAACTATTTCTTTAGTCATATTTTATAGAAAATTTTGAAAATACGACTTTATAGTTCCAATCTTCTCTCTCTAGTAAATTTTGGCACTTGTATAACATTTCTTTGAGTATTTCCACAGCCGAAAATAAATTATCATTAAACAACACAAAATACCTTATCTCAAAATATCCACCGACTTATAGTCAATATCATTGCAAGAAGCAATGCATCATGAAATTATAGAGCGGATAAATAATGTAAATATGAAACTTCTCTTTAGGTCTACTTTGGGTCTATATGTGTTATTAATGTACTATTGAGCATTTAACTAAATCATCATCCAATAGCACAAATTATATTATTCCAAAACACCCACGGACTTACAGCCAATATCATTGCAAGAAGCAATGCATCTATTTGTGTTAATTTTCATGTATAGGACATAACTCCAACAATTTGGGCTTGTTTTGGATCTATATGTGTCATTGTTGAATCTTTATTTGAGTGGAATTTGATCAATAAAATATATTTATTTTCGGTATATAATCTTGACCAGATTTTGAACAAAAACAAAACTTTAGTCATAACTAATATCCTCACGGATCTTGACACGAAATTAGGATAAAATTAGAACTTTGCCCAGGATTTTATCCTAATTCATGTTTTCTTTTTCGAAAAAATAGTTAACAAAATCTTATATTTTATCATACATATCTCCCCCCACAAACTCTATATCCTCAAAGAATTTAGTATTTTTATCTAATGTCTCGATTATTTTTGTTCTGTAGGTTTGTAATATTTTTCCAATACGTCTTTGGTGGAAATTCATACCTGTTCAACAACTTGTATTTCTTATGTTCAATATGTATATCTTTAATAATTTATTAAATAATCTAGCTTTATTTGAACATATCCATATGCCATAAAGATTTAAGTATACATTCAAATCATCTTTATGGTTTAATAAGTTGCCTTTAGTAGGTATTTCAAAAAAATATATGTTACTTTTTGCTGCAATACTTTAGACCTTTTGTCATATATTTCATTTGTGATTTTAGTTGTATCATTATATTTCTCTTTATTGAGAATATGATTCGGAAATATAAATGACACAAATTCATTTAAAATATATTATTCTCCTAAAGTCTTGACTCTAATGATGTATCGATATCTATATTAGAGGTCAAAATAATACTTTTATCATTTCTATCATTCATATTAAATAGACTATAGATATTTCATATTATATGACATCTATTATTTCGTTGGACTCACATTTCATCATTTGGTTTGTTGGTATTGTCAAAAAATTCGTTTGACCAAAACTTGATCATATATGTGACAACTTGATTGTTAATTTTATACAAAAAAAATCTTTTGTATTAAAATTTGCAAAATATACAACCTTAAGAGGTGTACTTAATTGAAAAATGAAATTGTCCTATTTTGAATCATAATGAACTTAAATTTCTATTTCAAATTAAGTAAATTTTATCACTTGTCTTAATTAGAGACAGAAATATAGTTGTGATATATCCTTACAATAAAAATATTGCTTATAAGATATAACTTAAATATTGTATTTTCTCAAGATAATTAAGTCTACATAATTCGTACAAAATTAAAACTCTTAATTTTCTTAAAAGATGATATTTTAAGTACTTTATATCACATTTATTTATTTTTTGTTACAAAATAATAACATAGTGAAATTTGCAATAATAATACATAAAATTTTAAAATTAACTCCATAAATATCAAGCCAATCTTTAAACGTTTCTGCAGTATACTTGTTATTTTATTAACAGGTCATTCTGTTTTCTTATTTTATATAAACGTGTTTTGCTAAGAATATATCTTATGTACCTTCTTATTCTTAATAAAAAAATATGTTTACATAATTATTACTTTAGCAATTTTGACATTTTTTCTAGTAATGTTGTCCCTTGATTTTCGATTATGAATTCATCTTTAATGATGTGATAATTTATTTTCCAATTGCTTCTCACTTTATTTTATTCTGAATTAAAGTGTATTTCTTTACTTGAAAAGTTATGATTATATATCATTTTCCTTATCCATTCTACTTTAAGCAATATTATTTCCAAATTAGCGAACAAAGAAAGATACACTTCACTATCTTTGCACGTCATTTTGATCGAAAGTTTTTCATTTTATCTAACAAGATATTTAGTTTCTTTAATGAACCATCTTTGGATGATATCATTTATCTTTTGATGCACGATTTGTGTATTAATAATTATCAAATTTTAAATACCCAAATTGTCATGTTTGAACGCATCATTGGTATGAATTGAGTGTCGAACACAAGGACAAGTCGATTTCTAAATAGAACCGAAGAGTTTGTATGCACGATTTTGCATTTTGTAGAGCCGAAGAGTTTTGGAGATAAAGAACAAAAATATTTCGGGACCATAAAATTCAAATGCTATTTTGTATTTTGTAGAGTCGAAGAGTTTTTGAGATAAAGATGAGAGTTAAGTTATTCAAAATTAAATGACTTTGAAATTTTCATCTGAGTTTCGAATCTAAAACATCTCGTTGTGCTTAATTACTAGACTAAAAACTAATTCTTTTTAAAGCCGAAGAGTTAGAAGATACAAGAGAGTACATGCGATAAGAGAAATAAAAGTTCAAATATTTTGCGATTTAAGTTTTAAAAAAAGAGGATAACCATGTGCCGGTAACAAACACAAAAGGATAATGTTTTATAGATATCACATTTGATATCAATTATTGATACCGATTTTATTATGCATCTTTAGTTGAGTTATCCTGCACATTATTTGAGTTATTATGCATGTTATACCATAACTATTTCAGTACAAAAAAATAACATATATAATTATTTCAATACAAAAAATAACGTGCATAATAACTCAAATAATATGCATGATAACTTCACTAAAAATACATAATAAAATCCATAACATATATAACTATTTCGATACAAAAAATAACATGCATAATAACTCAAATAATATACATAATAACACAACTAAATGGACTAATAAAATCGATATCATTAATATCAAATATGATATCTACGAATCGGCTCCAACACAAAAATATGATCGAGCGCTGTGTCCATTAAAATTGAACCAGACACTGTACACGTGTCTATATCAGGTGCAACGTGTAGCTCTTGCGATGCGCCATGCGCCGCATTGAACGAAGGCGACCTAACCGTGACAGCACTGTACTGTTCCCATTCTCTAGACGGTTCGCCGAGCTACGGAAGGGTTAAAAAAGATTAGAAGAACTATATTTTGCATATCAACCCCTTGTTTGTTTTTATTCACTTTATTAGTTGGTGGTGCTATGTTATTTTTGAAATTGCTAGTAAAGTTTTTGCTTTTTAGATTGAAGTATTAGACAATCATTAATGGACAAATAACAATTATGAATTGTTACAAGGGCAATAAATTACATTATGTTTTCTCAATTATGTTCTTTACTTGGAGGCAAGTTAAGTTGCAAAGTAAATAAAGATTTTTTATGTATTTTTTTCTAAAAACTGATGAATTTATTTAATAAATTCAATTAATAAGACGACTTTTAAACAATGAATAAAGCTTAATAACCATTTTTTAAATTATGTTTTGTATATTTCTTTGAATCTGTTTGACATGTTATATTATTAAACAAAGTTATTACGTCTAATTTTTCTTTCTCTATTACTAAACGTAATTTTAAAAAATTGCAAATGTCCATAAATATTAATATCAAACATTGTCAAATTTTCATTTGTAATTTTGTATTTATATAGTACATTAAGCTCATGATCTGATCAAGCACTAACTTATTATCAAGATTATTGAGTTGAAATTTCACTTCTCACAGGAAAAAAAACTTTAAACGAAATTTCACTTATAACAGAGTAACAAAACAAATTCATAAACTGTAAAGGGTACATATGAAAAATAAATGTTCGTAAAGCGACGAAACCAATAGCGTGCCACGCGTCTATACAGTACACAGAGTGATAAGCCAGAAAATTCAAATTCAAAATTACTTCATTTCTTATCCGAGTGATTCTAATCCAACGGTGTTAATTTATTATTCATCCGTACAAGCTTTTATCTCCTCTCCTATTCTTTCTTCCGTATAAATTGAAGATTCACGTCTGGTCGCTTGTTTTGTTAAACCTCCACTCAAAAAGGCACTCATATCTCACTTTTCGTATCCCAAAAGTGTTACGCTGCTCGTGCTGATTAGGTTAAATTAATTAATCATGGCTGATAAGGCGGAGGAGACGAACTTGTCGCCGGAGACGGGGGATGAGAACCCCATAGTCGATCCACCAGCGGAGAAGGTACAGGAGAGCACAGTTGAGAAACCTGATGACGTGGACTCATCGCCACCCTCCGTGCCTGAGGTTGTGGAGAGATCCATACCCTCTGGTGCTTCTCAGCCGAGAAGCCGCCGGCTTTTCGGGAGAGAGAAGCCTGTACACCAGGTCCTTGGTGGTGGTAAAGGTACGCTTTTATGTGTCTTTTAGTAGAATAGTGGTTTTTATTTTTAATTTGTAGAGGGACCAAGGAAAATTGGATCTTATGCTGTTGTGTTTTTATTTAGGAATTTAGTATAGAAGTTTTAGTTGGTAATTGTTCTGCTAAGGTTGTGGTTTCAAAACAATGGTAACTTAAGTACTTGAGTATCTCTTATGTTTATTGAACTATTCAAGTATGTTTTGACGAGTCAATATGTGTCGACCATCTGCTTTATATGCTAGGAGGGTTTCAATTTAAGGTAGCTATGGTTCACAACATGGATCGACTAGATTTTCCAGGGAAAAAAAATAGCCCAAACAAGCAAGCAAATTAATAATTGTCTTTATTGTTTTATAATATAATCTGGATCTAATCTCTAACCTCTCTATTCCTCAGCTGCTGATGTTTTGTTGTGGAGAGACAAGAAAAGTGCAGTAGGAGCCCTTGCCAGTGCTACTGCTATATGGGTTTTGTTTGAAGTTCTCAATTATCGTCTCCTGACACTTATATCTCACTGCTTTATGTTTACCCTTGGCGCGCTTTTCATAGTTTCCAAGCTCATGAGCTGGATCAACAAGTATGCATATCAGCTTTCCAAAAATTGCTTTGAATTATTCGATTTCTACTTTGGGTATTGTTATGGTGATTTTAGCAAATAATAATATAGAAGAAATTATCATTAAATGCAATTTTAGTTAATTTACCCTTTGTCAATCAATGTTTCATATTTCATGCATGAAAAATCAAACGGCTATGATGGTGAAGAACATAACAATTTACATGGGAAACATCATAGCAAAACCTTTCCAACCCTTCCTGTTTAGTTAAGACTTTTGGTTTATTAATGTCTTGTTTAGCGAATTAACATTGTTGGTAGTAAATCATAATGTTATTTTCTTATGTGCAAACCGAAGAGGAGGTGTGTTGTTTATTTCCTTTGTGTGTCTTTTGTTTTTGGCCGAGGGGTTTGTTGATTTGAATCTGAATTTGTATGAGGGTCAAGTAGGTTAGAATCGATCTCAAAAGGTGGTCTGAGGTATATATGATAAAATGAAATTATGCTTGTCGATTGTAACAGTCAAGCTTACACGTAAAATAGAGAGTGAAATTCTCACTGGGCCATGAATATGAATTTGAACCTTATTTTCTTTTAACAGGGCACCACTAAGAATACCGGAGATGCACATTTCTGAAGAGCAAGCTCGGCATGCCGCACATGCTTTCAGAAATGATATTAACAGGGTTCTTACCTTGCTGAGGAATGCTGCTTTAGGACGAGACCTCCAGAAGTTCCTTATGGTATATTTATTATTTCATTTAAGTTGATTTGTGTTCTATTTCAATTAATTGCTAATTATAAGATGAAAATTGTTCTAGTGGAAAACAATCTTCAATAGATGCAATTTAAGCTCAAAAGTTCAGTTCGGATCAAATTTCAGACCATCAATGTTTTGTCATACTTGAATGGGTCAGAGTGGACTTGTCCAGCACGGCACCTGACACATTGGGTCATGGACTCTTGGTTCATCCTGCGTAAACTCGTGCCTTAAATTTTAGTTTGAATATATAATTGTTATTGCAAACTGGGCAATAAAAAATTCCTACCTTGTTTAATGACAACATAAGTTATTGGGAAAAACATACAAATTGCCTTAGTCCGTCTAAACAGGTCATGGCCAATATGAACCGGACATGAATCAGGTAATGGGATGTGGGACCCAAATCCGACCCACTTAAGCTGTTGGGTGATCGTTCCGCAGCCATTGACACCCCTGGGTTGAGAAAGAGCAATGTATGATATTTGGGTGAAATTTTCAAGCATGATAGAAACACTTAGGCCCCATTTGTTTTTGAACTTCTATCATAGGACATTCAGTTTTAGGAAAACATGTTTTGAAAAAGCGTAACCACTACATTGAATCCAAAAACCTTGGCTTCTGTTGAATTCCAAACTTCAACTATCCAGCAACCAGCATCATGTGATATGTGTGACTTCCAAAAAGTTCAGTAGAGTTCTGGTTTCACTTGGTTTCCTTGGTTTTATGATCTTGGGGCCTGTCCTCTGAGCTCACATGCTGAAATTATTTTATATGTTTTGAACTACTGGTCTTGGGTAAAGAATCAAGGTTGACATACTACCCCCACAAAAAAAGAAAAATAATAAAGAGATGCTAAAGTAGAGTTCCAACCATAGAAGTTGACCTTTTATCATTTTTGGTGGGTTCCACCAGCTGAGCTTTTCTTTTTCTCATTCTATAAATTGTTTTTGAATGTGATTCTAACTTGAAGGACTTTTGGAATCTATGTTTCAAATATAGCTTCCTGCATCCGTAGCATTTTGCTGATTTGTGCAAAGCTGTGCGAGAGACGATCCCTTACCAGCTCAAGTTGAGACACTTTGGCTGTTAGCTTGTTGATGGATCTTTGTACTTAAAATGATGATGTGTTTCTATTGGTTTTTTCTAACAGGTGATTGCAGGGCTTTGGGTTCTTTCTGTTGTTGGGAGCTGGTTTGATTTCTTGACATTGTCTTACATTGGTAAATCATCAACTCCCAGCCCCTCTTTCTCACTCTCATGAATTTATCACAGTTCTTTTGGCTTCTCAAACTTGCTGCAGATTTTTGAATCGGCAAAGATTACATGCTATAAAGTATATTCATTTTCCCTTTGGGGGACATGGTTTTAAACATGTTTCTCAATTGAGAGCTGTATTTAAATTGATTTCCTTTTTCCTTTTGAATTTTGTGAGCAGGGTTCATAATGTTGCATACTGTGCCAGCATTGTACGAGCGGTATGAGGACAAAGTGGATGAATTTGCAGAGAGGGGCATGGTTGAGATTAATAAATATTACAAGGTCTTGGACGATAAAGTGCTCAGTAAAATTCCCAGAGGCCCAACGAAGTGTAAGAAGAAGCAGTAGTAATTTATGCTATGTTATGGGTTTCCTTATGTTTAGGTGGGTTTTGCTGATATGAAAATTCTAGTTATATTCTGAACACATCAAATTTATCTATATGTAGTTCTCATGACGGATTGTAGTTGTGCTTTTGAAACAGAATGGTTAGTTGTTCACTTGTTCCTTTCCTCACTTCGACTAGTGTACATATGAATGACATTGATGATGTGCTTGTTACATGTTCATGTAATTTAAGAACGTTAGTACTGCTATGTGCTTTGTTCTGTTAGAATGGATTATAGTTGTGTAGCACAGTTTGAAATAACGAAGGTTCTGCTTGGTATCGTTCGATTCACATCGAACGGTTCGGATCAGTCACTCTTCCATCCGGTCGTTCATTTCTGATCCAACGACCCAAATTGAAATAATAGGATCCTGAACAGCAGATATGAAATCCTCGTTGGGATGGTACTTTTTTATATGACATGGGAAGAAAGGAAACTGCAACCTTTATCCTGAATTAAGAGCAAAATAAGCTCTGAAGAAACTGTTGATATCGGTGTAAAACTGTAAAAACACTTCAGCAGTACAAGGATGGATGTAAATGCTATCCATTGTAATTCAAAATTTGTAAAAATAAGAACTTATTGAAAAAGTTACATGCATTTAAAAAAAAATAGACTAAGAAAAATTTGTTATATAATGAGATTCGATACAAACTTCATCATAAATTTGGCGTCATATCCACTTTATATTCTAAGGATTTTAAAATTAGAAAAGTTCGTCCCACTTTTGCAAGAACAAATAGTTGTGATTGGATTTGAATCATAAAATAATACTTCTATGTTATATTCAATCAAGAAGAGATAATCGATTCTCCCATGTGCATGAGTGCAAAAGGCATTTTTAATCTTCTCCATCTGCAAAGACATTTAAATCTCTACAAAATATTCATATTTCTACACTGTACTCAAAATTATTCTAGACTCGTACAATTCTGAACGTAAGACGCAATAAACGTAACGTAAGTGACCATTTGTGTTTACGTTGCGTTTAACTGAACACAACTAAAATCGTTTGCGCCTTACATTTCGTTTAATAAACGCAACAAATTTTTTTTGCATTTAACGTTGTGTCACAACGCAACGAAACATAAAAACGTGCAAACGATATTACGTTGACAGTCCTATCCGTCCGGAATTGGAATCCTCTGCGGAACTTTTTTTGTTCCGCAGAGGGGAGAACTTGCAATATCCCCCGTTAGATGAAATCCGATGGCTCAAAAGCAAAGTCCATGCAAATATCGCTTAAAAAGAAAAAAAGGAAAAGTCGCAAATGAGAGTTGACCGTCTAAAATCATTACGCAAATCCTTCGTCTTCAGTAGTCTCCATTACGCGAACCCTTGCTTTTTCCCGCTAAAACCATTTGACGATCCGCTTCGTTCCTCTCTCTGATTGCATGGTGGGTGCTCTCTTGATCCTCTCATGTTAGTGGTTACAGAATCTCTATAAACAAAAAATCTATTCGAAAATTTGGTTCATTGCTGATGCATCTGATTTGTAATTCAAGGTTGTTTTAGAGGATTCGAATATGTACCTGTTGATGCACTTGCTGCTAACTTATACTTGTTGTTGATGCATATGTGCCTGTTGAGGCTTATTTGACAACGAAAATATATGTTTGCATATGTACCTATTGATACACTTTCTTTCTTTCATGTTTGATAATTTATATATTTATTGATGTACTTTGTAAGGAGTTTGAATAAGCCTGAAGTTTTAGGAGCAAAGGAAGTTAACATAAATGGAAGTGAACCGAAAAAAATTCATGTGCTTAGGAGCACTGAAAGTGAACAGAAAAAAATCAGAATTTTAGAAGCCAATTTTTTCTTTCTTTCATGCTTAAGCAGATGGATATATATCAGCATATGAAAATGAGGTGTGCTTGAATTTGCCGTTACTTTTTTCATAACAAAGTGAACATAAATCATGTAAAAAATATTGGTTTTAAACTTGTTTATTGGTTAAAACTTTGAAGTGATTGGTTGCATACTTGGGGAAAATCAGGAACTAAGAATTGAGAACATAAATAAATAAAAAAGAGAACTAAGAACAAGCATATTTTTCTTCAAAAAATAAGAACAAGCATATTACAAGCTTCATTGATGTCTAATCCATACCACATTTCCTACAATTGATAGCATATTACAAGCTTCAAATAACATATAAATTGGATCCCTAATACAATTACAATAAAACGTTCCCTCGATTGCTTTGGGGCATAAGATTCTCAAGAATGGGCCTAACAGCAAAGTCATCCTGAAAATAAATACATTTTAATCTTAGTAAACTAAATATTTAAAAATTATTATACAACTTTGTGCCATGCATTGGCCTGGTGTGGCCCTGTGCCAGTCTGTACAGCATACTGAAATTGCCAGATATGAGTATAACAACTATAGGGATAAGACAAACATGGTATAGTCATAACTCATACCTATCTTGGTGATTCATTTCGATTTGAATTTGATCTATCATGAGACAACCAAATATTTATATACACATGAACTAAATGAAAATTTGAAGTTCACCTGCAAGGTTTGATGAAACCACTAACATCATGCAGAGTTGGCATCGACGTCTTCCTGCTCGGTAGAATGTGCAATAAATTTGCTATCGACTACACAAGAAAATATACAAAATCATTTCGTTAAATAAAAATTAGGAACTCCTAAAGGACAAATATTTGAACTTAAGTTTCCATTCTCTTTATATTATAATTATGGTTCTTGTAGGGTACCTCAAGTGTATTCAAAATGGCATTGAGGATAGTTGGCAATCCTCTGTTGCCCACATTGTAGGGTACCTCAAGTGTTTTTACATGCCAACCTGCATTTGGAGCTTAATTCAGTATCAATTGAAATCAAATATCAATTTGACTCTATGAGTTCATGTTTATATTATAAGAGACCAAAAAATCATCAGTGCGCTATGCTAAAAGAAAGGAAATGAACAAGTATTTGAACAAAATATTAGCGTTGTTTGCTTAAATTTGTACTATAAGAAAGGAAATGAACAAGTATTTTCCCTCTTAAACTTCACATATTAAAAATCTCATGGTAAAGTTTCTCATATTTTATACTGGATTAGCAAGATTTTAGGACATCCTCAAGCTGGCAAGATTTAAGATGAAAAAGATCTGATGTGAGAATTTCAGAGCCCAATTTCTCAAAACATATGTAACCAATCAGACATGTTGCTTGGTGTTTTCTATTCATACAATATATGTGAATATTTTAATGATAAAAATACTACACTCAATTGCAAAAAAAGATTACACTAGATTGCATATTATGAACCAACCAAATAAGTATGCTTTTGGGACTTTCCGTGGATTTCTTATTTTGAGTTATTTCAAGCAACTTTGCCAGCCTCACTACACGAAGAGCTTTGGGTTCGACTATTTATATCAAAATGAAATTAACAAATCAATAGAGAAAAAGAGAAGAAAACTAACCATGAAAGAAAGTAGCAAGACTTCCCTTAGGCAAATAATCAAAGACCAACAATTCCTCCCCTTTCGGTCCCAAATAATACGCCCTCAAAGCCAAAAAAATTCCCATTTTTGATTCTCCCAAATGTGCTGACCTCCACCTCAAGTCATCGCAGCAATCCTTTGAGTGAAATCATTACTCGTACTACTCAGCAATCAGCAAAAATATCACAAAAAATCTCGTTGCGAGGTTGCCAGATCTAGGGTTTAGGGTTTACCAGATCGGAGTCCACGACGCTTGGCCTCCACAACCACTTCTCGTCTCTCCTCTCTCCTCTCTTGCTCGATCAGAACGCCACCTGATCGTCTGCCTTCCTCGATCTCTTTCTCTCTCTCTTTCGTGAATTTTTTTGGAGAAAAAGAAATGAGACGAGAGGAAACAAATTATGTCATTAAAGAGGTCAGGCAGTTTTCGGACATTGTTTTTTCCTTTTTCTTTTTTTAAGCAATTAATTCAACGATATTACATATGAACCATCCGATCTAATCTAAAGGTTGAGAATCGAAGTTCTTCCCTCTGCGGAACAAAAAAGTTCCGCAGAGGATTCGGATTCATCCGTCTGTGGTGTTACGTGTAACAGAGGAGATGAGAGAGAGATGGGGTTGATAGTGAACCGGTAGGGTTGGTCTGGTGACCGGTAATGTATTAATTTGTTTGTTTTTATTCCTTTTGTTATCTTTTGTTAGTTTTCTCACTTTCCTGAGTCCATTCCGTCACCAACCAACTCTAATAAAAAAAAACAAGCGGCTTAACAAATAGTTTTTTTTTTAATTCATTGTCCCACTTATAACACACATCCAACAAATCAGAAAATAAATTTGAAAATGAAAAAAATCTCTAAAAATAACTTCTAGCGGAGCTTGAACTCCACACCTCTCTCTAAAGATTTTGTGCCTCACCACTACACTAGATAAGATTTAACTGCTTAACAAATAATTAAATGAAGAAATTTAAAAAAAAATTCATCTGTTTGTAAATTAATTAAGTTAAAATAAACAGTTGAGCAAATCAAGTGTGGGATTCTGTGCATCAGTATTACTTTTCATGAGCACATCTTAGTTTCATGACAAGGTTGTTGGATTATTCTTGAACGCGATGTTTACTCACACATGTGATTAAATATCGTTAATTGTAACGCACTCGTGATTCCTAATGTCTATACTGTGATACTATCTGCCATGAAATTTTCGGAACCGGATCTCATGCTCGTAAAATCCTGCTTGCTTCTCTGCTTGTTTCGATCTGAACCGTTCAAAACTCATCTAACGGTCAAAGCATCTATTTTCTGAATCAAATCACAGCCGTCCGTGGCGATCGAGCGGTAGAATCGAAGACAAGCAAGAATCAAGCAGAAATTTACGAGTAGCAGATTCGGACCCGAAATTTTCATGCCGGTGGTACCAAAAGAAAAACAAAAAAAATTCAATGGTGGATAAGAAAACTTTAAAAAAAGAAAGAAAGTACAAGCTATTGGGCTCTGAAGCAATATATCAGCCCAGACCAAAATTGTATATACGGTTATCCAGTGAGCCTCTGACCCAAACCCGATAAGGTTAGTCGATCCACGAATCAATAAATCTTCTGTTCATCTTTATTTTTGTCAACTTTTGTGTTACGATTTACTGACATAAGGCCAACATATCATGTAAAGAGGAAAATATAGTTTCGTGGGACCGATTTTAGCGATTCGTAACATAGATATTACAAAAATCAGACAAGAGAACAAAATTATCTTCGGGTTCTTAAGAGCGCTCGCTCAGACATAAAACTCTAGGGTTTTTAGGCGGCGCGCAAGGGGAGCCATTGAGAGAGCGTCGCCTTCCTCGATCGGAAAAAATGGGTAAGAGAACGGAGTTTCTCCGATCCTAAGTTCTACATTGTCCTTGAATTGGAGTTGGATTAGAAATTTAGACTAGATCGACATTGATTTGATGTTCTTTGATGCTTTTGTGTAGGTATTTCACGTGATTCCATGCACAAGAGGAGGGCTACGGGAGGCAAGAAGAAGGCTTGGAGGAAGAAGAGAAAGTAAACCCCAAAACTTCCTTTTTTTTTTCCTTCCCATTTTATGTTGGTGATCTATGGTTCGTTCTGGATACTTCTGCGTTTCAATAATAAGCATGCAATTATATTAATTAAAAAATGATAATGTTTATTCAATGTGTTCGGCATTTTCTTTTGCCAGATTGACATTATGGAAGAGGATATTTCTAGATTCTACAATTATATCACAGTTAAATTGTAAACCCACCACATAGGCTGTTCATACAATTGAAATTTTGGTGTCCTGTAATTTTGTAAGGTACGAGCTCGGACGTCAACCGGCCAATACCAAGCTCTCAAGCAACAAGACTGTGAGGCGGGTGCGTGTTAGGGGAGGCAATGTCAAGTGGAGAGCACTTCGGCTTGATACCGGAAACTACTCGTGGGGTAGTGAGGCAGTGACCCGTAAGACCCGTATTCTTGATGTGGTCTACAATGCCTCTAACAACGAGCTTGTCAGGACTCAAACCCTTGTCAAGAGTGCCATTGTGCAGGTACTATGATCATATAATTTTCCAGCTTTACCCTGTATTTTTAAATAAATGTGTGTGGTTCTATTAGGGTTAATGAACATAGTTGTTTTGGAATATAGCAAAGAGTAAAAGTAAATTTATTAGAGTGCTAAAAGCTGCATTTGACTACTTGAAGGGCACTCATCTCAGTAGTAAGTTTAGAATTAGCATATTCTACATAAACTCCCTTTTCATAATGTTACTTAATCTAAAGACAGGCTTGGAAGAACATAAGAACTATTATCTCACAAAAAAGAAACTCAAATAATTAGTTTTTGTCAAAACATCATATCACTGTCACATTGTCCTTTTTAATTTGAACATTTCTTGAATATGTGTGCATTGAATAACTGTATTGTCAGGTTGATGCCACACCATTCAAGCAGTGGTATCTTCAGCACTATGGTGTTGACATTGGCCGTAAGAAGAAGGCTGCTGTTTCAGGCAAGAAGGAAGGTATCGAGGAGGGAGAAGCTGCAGCCGCAGCAGCAGAGGCTGAGAAAAAGAGCAACCATGTGCAGAGGAAGCTGGAGAAGAGGCAGCAGGGACGCACCCTTGATCCTCACATCGAGGAGCAGTTTGGTGGTGGTCGTCTCCTTGCTTGCATCTCCTCCCGCCCTGGCCAGTGCGGCCGTTCTGATGGGTATTCTTCTATTTTTAGTACTTGATTATTCATTCTTCTTTTGTTTTACATGCTGATTTAAGTATTCTTTTGGTGCAGTGTTCGGTGTTTGGTGTTAATTGTAATTAGAGACCTCATTAACTTTGTTTTGTTTTTTTATCATTTACTTTCGAAAAGTTCTTATGTTTCATTTCTTCATACAAAACACGAGAGATATTGGAGTGGTAATTTGGATTTTTGTGGGAAATTACTATTGGAATTATTATGCTTTTTTGGGTGTTAAAATATGATACATTGCAACAGTTCTTTCAGGATATTTAGGATTTGGAAAATCTTCACTTTATTGGTCTATGGTGCAGGAATTAATAAAAATGGGGATCCTATGAATGCGTGATTAATGTGAAAACATGGCTTTTAACTTTTAAACATTTGTGCAGGTATATATTGGAAGGTAAAGAACTAGAATTCTATATGAAGAAGCTTCAAAGAAAGAAGGGCAAGGGTGCTGCCTAAAAGTTTTGATGGACTTAATTTCAAGTATTTTTTGCTGTTAGTTCCATTTTGTTACCCAACTTCTCATTTAGATGAATGTCTTTTTTAGCTAGCTGTTTGCTTGTTTCTGGATGTACTGTACTTGATAATTTATATTTAATTTTTTTAGTATCAAAATGACAGACTATAGCAGTACTTTTGCAATTGTTGCAAGCTAATGTTTTTCTCATGCTGGGTGTGCAAAAAATTGACTCAATTGGGCACCATCCTCTGCGTACAAATTGTTGACCATGCGATTGCAGGAAGCTAAAAATTACCTAATTTTCTTACTTTCCTATCATTTTTATAACTAGTTTTGATTTTTTAAAACATTATTTATTTTCCTTGGTATACTCTGTTTTCCTGCGTTATGGATAAAGGGACAATCTTGTCACGGGCCACTACTGATAAGAGTACAGTGGCTTGCTAAGCTTTATTGCATGGCATGGGCCGAGATACTGTGCCATTGATGCATACAATCTTTTCTGCACTTGGTTGCTTTGGTCTACCTTTGGAGAGAATAGCGACCCACTCTGTGTGTTGCCATAGAGTTTCGGCTCACATTCATTTCAAATGGTGCAAAGTCAGTTAGATGAGAGAAAATCGGTGGCATCTCTCAACGCTCGATCCTGGCCATCGAAGCATCAGAGTACTGATCAGAGTGACAATGTGATTGTAAGACTCCAACCAGTCAAAAGAACATAGCATCAGCCACCAGTGGTGTCGACAATGGGAATCACTGGAGCAAATAGGACCTGGTGGCAGTCATGAGGTTCTTCTCCGATTTGGCAATGGGCGGCCTGAAGCTTCAATCAGAGCAGTGTTTGAGCATCTTCAAGGCCTGGGTATCATGGGAGACATGGTACTGGCATCAAAGATGTCTGGAGATGGCAGCAATGCCAGTGTGAGGTTCCATGGTCTGCTGGTAAGTATATTTTCCTGATTTATCCATTGTTTCTTGATCAATTTTCACGATTCTCGATATGTTCTGCATTTCGTAACATGTTTCATGAGTTTAAAACATCAATTTTTAGATTGATGAATTTCACAAGTTTCACGAGAAAGGGGTTTGTATGAACAGGATTTAGCGGTCTCAAAACCTTTCATCGATTTTAGTCCAATTTGTCCCCAATCAATCCCGTTTTCTTTGATGATCTTTGTGCAGGTTCGATGATAACACAATTTTCCAGCTTTACGAGTATTTCAAATAAAGGGGTGTGGTTCAACTAGAACAAATTAATTCAGTAGTTTTTCTAATGAAGACATGGAGCGAAAAGTGTTTATTTATGCAGTGCTTATCACTGCTTTATGATCTATTGAAGGCAGCTCAGTTCAGTAACTTTGTGAACTAATGGTTCTTGTGTTCTTTTAAACTTGTTATGATTACTGAGAGTAAGAGTACCTTTTTCGTTGTGATAATCTAATTATAAAATGTTGCTTGCCTCAACTGTAAAGCAGGGACATTTCAAAATAACATTAGAATGACATGATTCAGAATTATCGCATATGCTTTAGCCAAATCAGTATTTCAAATGTTGCCTGTTTTGCTTACTAGTCATGTATGCGCGGCACTATCAGTAGCAGATTTTACTGAGTTTTTCCATTGATCGTATATAACTTGTTTGCCTCTATTATTTGATAGATGAGACAACTTGAAAGAAACAAATATTACCAATGACACTTAATTTTTCCAGTGCAAATAGCCAAATACAATGCTTTAAAAGATGTTCAAAATAAACAATTAATTTCAAAGAACTAATCAACAAGACAAGAAATCAGATCTTTTAAAGTAGTGCAAAATATTGATATTACATCAGAATGGCCTTGGTTGCTTCTCAAGTACAGCAGAGAAGAAATCCTCGTTTCCATCTTTACAATCTTTGGCACCACAACCCACTTGTGCTTTTTGTATCTCAGCATGTTGAACACCTCCACATAATCTTGCAGAGTTGCAGATCCTCCTTCAAGCCAAAGAAATATCAATCCATAACAACCCACCTGGCCGAAGAACCCGGTCCCAGTCGTACAGAACAAAATCCATCGAAACGATATCGATCCACCCATCAAGAAACCGTGTAGTGAGTATAATATCAAGTGTGTTATCAAAGAATGGTAGTCTCTGATTCACCGTCAGGTACAATGGTACAAGACCTCTCAAGGCAATCATCTCATTATAGTAGCCGAAATTATGGTTATGTTATGTTGTCGCATCCTAGCAGCAAATGTCCCAGTACCGACACTGAAATCCAAGCCAATTCTTATTTCTTCAGGTTTTAGCTCCAAAATATCTTGAATGAGAAAATCTGAAGTCAAATTTGAATTTGGGTCCATATAAATTGGTTCAATCCATCTAAGCAACTCATGGTTTGTGCGGTTAAAGCAATCAGTACACTTGAAGAAACCCTTGCCTGTACTGTTCCTTGCCAGACAGGAGAAATTCTTGCACCTATACTGACTCCACCGCAAGTTCCGGTCATCTGGAAACTTCCAAATTGATTCACTGATAGGGTATGGTTTTGTGTACAGCTTTGGTGCTACATAAAAGCACCTCCTTCGTGGTAACGGGTCACACCCATGAACCATCAGCTTTTGTGCTAATTTCCAGTCATCCTTGCAAATATCACCTACATCATAATCCATGTATTCTTCGAGTTATTCTATCATTGAAAAGCATGCATGACCGATACTTGTAAGTGTACCATTAGCCCCCATAAAATTCCGTTTTCCCAACCTGTTTGGTTTGACTCTGGCATATTTTCGAATCTCTTCTATCAGAAAATAATCCAATATGTCATCATATGGTTGGTTTTTCTTTGATTTACCCACATTGCCTTTTCCAAAAGGGATATTTAGATGACTGTTTGGAGAGCTTGTTAGGCTAAGAATTTCAGTTAAAAAGGACGCTTGCTTTAGCCTTTCATCATTTGGTTGAGATTGGTCTTTCCTTGAACCTATTGATCTCGTGTAGATTTTCTATCTCCTCTACAAGTTTTTCAATGATGGTGTCCAAAATGTTGGCTGGAGTATTTTCTAGTGATTCATAGTTAATTTTGTAAAAACCAAGGTTGCTTTTGCTAAAATTTGTGATTACAGGATAAAGTTTGTTAAGCGTGCTTATACTGAGCAGAACTGCTAGAATAGAAAAGAGAAAGATAAGTGCATAAACACACCTTTTGATCCCAGAACGAAAGCAGAAATTGTGTTTTCTCATATCAAATTCACAAAATTGCTCTACAATAGGGGAACTTAGCAAGCAATCGAGCACTTTGCAGATCACTGGAACCAAGTCACTAATGATACTTGAGAATATATATGTAGAAATAGAGTGCATAACAATATAACATGATCCTTGAGGCGAGAAACCATAGTAAAGCTTGGAGGAGGATGTATGTCTAGTTTATCTTAGCACTAGGTAAATAAGCGCGGCTACGCCGCGTTTGGGTTCATCTCCTTTCAAAAAAAAGAACATTATTGTAATTGAAATAATGATTAATATATTAAAAAAATTGTATTAGTGAGCTTTATTTTGATTCACGAAAGGAAACTGATTTACTTTTTTTAGTTTATTCGTAAAATTTTTGTATAAAAATTCTGAAATAATTTGGTTTGCTACTATGCAGTCCATACATCCCATAATATGTTTTTTCCTTTCTCTAATAATTCATTACCATTGCACCTACTTATGTTTCACTTTCTAATTTTCTCACTGAATTCATTTTACAGTACCACAACATTCATTTGTTGTGCAAAGTTTCAGATGATAAAATGGATCTAAATATTTGTCTAACATAATGAATATTCAGCATCATACTACAATTTCAACCTGAAAAATAGACAGAAACATGTAAAAGCATTGCCTGCACTATTTATAAATTTCGGAACAAAAGAATATATTAATAAGAATCATTCTACTTGAATTCTTAAATTGCATAAAAAATATCATCAACTATTAAGAAGAAATAAATCTCTTTTTTTGTGGCATCTGAAGACAGAGAAACACAAATCACAAATTTTCAAACATAATCCTATCAGCTCAACATGACAACTGATACATTGATATAATTATATATTTATATCACAAAACATAAGAAAACAAATAGCATAACCAGAAAACTTAACACAGTAGCATAATAACATTTAACGTGCACCTTATAATAAGTTATTGGTCAAATCATAATAGCATACCCTTAATATTATCTACAAAGAATTGAGAAGAATATGTGCTAATTAGAACATTATATAATTCTCTTTAACTTCTTAATCTTACAAATTATCCATCACATTCATTTATAAAAACACTAAAGAATCTAAAGATTTAAGGAGCTATCGGTCCAAATAATTTTCGTGAATTGTGACAATATTAAGTATGATCTCAGGAAGAGGGCTGATCCTCAAGTCCAGTTTGGGTCTATTCAAGCAAAAGAAAGAAAACGTGAATGAAAAAAGAAATCAAAATTAACAGATTTCCACAAAGTTTATCACACAAAAATATATATAAAATGGTAAATGAAGCAAACCTTTTCCATGATGTCAAGAACACCAAAATCATGAATCACTTTTCCAAAAATAGTGTAAAGACCGTTTAAGAGAGGTTCCTTTTCACAAGTTATGAAGAAATGATTTCCATTTGTGTTGGCCCACTATTCGCTCTAAAAAATATGCTTCTTGCATCGTGCTACAAACAAAAATAAAAAGAAAAAAAATCCAATTAGCAGCCTAGTAAAATATTAGAAACGGGACCATAGTTTGATACTTTGACGTTAAAAACAGAGTTTAGAGTCAAATAAAGATTTTCAACTTTGACATTAAAAGTCAAATAAAGATGTCAACCCATCAATTTTTATGTAAAATTTAAGGAAAATCAGATTGAATTATGACAATAGATTTGAGGTCCTCCTTGCTAATTGCAAGGGTGATTAATTTATACTTTGTGGCCAATAATAGTTAATTCTCCTATCATTTTATCTAAATTTCTGACAGTTTCATTAATTACTAACAACTACATTTGTTGGACAGAAGAAGATGCCAGCCTATTTACTTTTTAATTAGCTGAAATTCTCTGACATCCAATATGAACATTCAACTACATAGACAATTAACAATATCACACTTATAAGATGTGCAATCATGATAATTGATAACATAAATGAGGTCTATAGAGAGAAATCATATTCAGTTGAGAAATCAATTTAAGCAAGAATGCGATGTATCTCTGAAGTTACATTCATACTTTTAACCTACTTAGTTTTCTTAAATCGGATGGTTTATATTTTAGATATATTAGTAGCAATCAGACAATTTACACATATTGTTATTAACTTGTTCCACAAAATCAACTAATTAACAAATCGACAGTCAATTCAAAATCATCAGGTGCAAGAATATACATGAGATCGTAACTCTCGAGCTTAAGAAAGACCGAATGAAGAATATTCTTACTCGCTTTGAAGCAAAGACTCCGTTTGAATCCCTCCAATTTATTTTCAGACTCCTGCACCAATAAATATAAATATGAAGGTTACAAATTAGTTCGTGAAATTACACATTCAACTAAAAAATATATATATATATATGTACCTCTATCAATAGATATTGCTACCTTATGTTTCTTTTTTTCTCACTTTTGCGATTAAAAGAAACCATAGATTCACCCTGTAATCTATCAACTTTGTTACTTGTCCCTCTTAAAATCCTGGTAAAAGAATTAACAAAAGTAAGTCATACTTCAATAAAATTAATGTGGCTCAGTTGTATTTCATACTTTCACATGATCGTAATTTAGTAATACTAACTCAGTTAATGAATTGCCAGATTCAACATTAGTAATTTTCCTCCCTGAAAAGTTTAATCTTCTATCTCAACAAATACCTCAACTAAATTAAGCAAGCCTCGATATTCCATTAGTCTAAGAAACTTGCAAGGACATGATTTCAATTTATCTCAAGAGGCAAAAGGAACCCAATAACAGTCCTACCTGAGTTATCCACAAACTCATCATCTCCATTCAATAGAAATTATTGCAAAATTTGGGATTTATTTTTTCCAAAATCAGTTATAGAGTTTGTGATGAGAACGATTCAATGCGAATCCAAGGAGACAAAAAGCAATAGAGCAACAGAAGAAGGGAGAGGACCTGTAATCATACTTCATTGAGCAGGCGACATTGTTACAGCGGAGTGTCCAAACCTAGATCTTGACAGATAGGCAGTTAAAAACCTCAAAACCATTTGTCACGAAATTGTTGCAACAGGTGGAGTCTAAAAACCTCAAAACCATTTGTCAAGAAATGACCTACCTAATTAAACAATCCCCAAATAAAGACGCGATTAAGAAAAGCACAAGCTCATTATCCCAAAGTTGTCACCGATAACTTGAATTAAGCACGTATTGACAAGATGAACTCACCGAATCGAGGTCTCAAAGACCGTTTGGAGCCGGAAAAGAGACGATTCCACGAATTCGAATCCATTGTAAAGAAGAGATACTTTGTAGATACCAAAAAAAAAATGGACAATAAATTCTCTAAACAAAGAAATGGAGTTTGCTTAGGTTGAGAGAGAATTCGGGCGAAATAATCGAAGAACGGGGGACATAGAGACGAATTAATGGAGTTTGCTTGGGACATTGTGAATCTCAGAGGAGAGGGGAGAGAGAGTTAATGGGAGAGAGGAAAATGAGCGATCGGAGCAGGAGTTAATGTGATGAGAGAGCAATCGATCGTTGTGGCAATGAAGAGGAGAGAAATCGATCCATGTGGTGCTGGATTGACGATGAAGATAAATAATTGGAAAAATAATTCTCTACACGATCTCTGCACGAAGAATATACCACAGATAATCGAAAATTCTCAGACGGATAAAATTGAATGAAGATTAGCGATCAATTCAGATCTACGAATGGTGATACCGTGTCGCGGAAATGCAGATGGACACGAAACAAAACTTATCGTTTTGCGATGTGTTAGCAAAAAAAAAAAAATCATTGCATACCTAGGGACTTGTTCAAAGAACTTTAATTAAAAGGAATCTGTACTGACTTTCGATTGGAGTGTATTTTATAAGTTGTAATTTCTCTATTAACCATTTAACGCTCTTTTCAAGAAGGATCAACTCGAGCAAACCAATGGGCTATGGCCCACATCAACCCATGGTCGTTCCAAATCCAATGGACCCACTGTTTCCTCTTTTAGTTTTACCTAGCTCTCCCCATTTCATAGTTCTTCACATTTATCTTTTTATCTATCATTTTTTTTATTTGTTTTGAATTTTTTGAGCTCTTTTGATGATTCTCCATATAAATCATATGCATCTTTGTTAGGATGTAATGTGTAAAGTCTTTGATTATCTTATAGACGTCACAATTAATGTCAGCGTGAGATGCACTTTTCTATTGTTATGTCGTTACTGTATTCATATTGTATTTATGCTTAAAGTTTAAGCTACAAAGTAGCATGTGAGTAGGGGTGCAAGAAATATTCGTAGTTCGTGTCTCGTTCGTGTTTGACTCGTCAAAAATTCGTTCCGAACTCGTTCGTTATCAGCTCGAGCTGTTAACGATACGAGCTAGTCAACTCGTTAAGATAATGAGCCGATCTTGAACTCTGTCCAGCTCGGCTCGTTAACGAATCACACATGTTATATAAAGTTAATTGATAGATATTAATATTTAACTGCAATAATTGAAGCACAAGTTGCACAATATTAATTAACATATAATCTAGGGGTGTCAAAAATATTCGTAACTCGTGGCTTGTCCGTATTCGACTCGTCAAAAACTCGTTATGGACTCGTTCGTTACCAGCTCGTTATGAACTTGTTCGTTAAGTAACGAGCCGATCTTGAATTTGACTCAGCTCGTTCGTATTCGACTTGTTTGCACCCCTAATGTAGGGGCGCGCTTGAGCACCGCAATTGTTGTAACTTGCAAGAAAATGATCAAATATAGAACGAATTGGTTATATAATGCATACTTATCCTAATTCAAACCGAGAACCTAATTGGGTATATGACGATTGCATTACATGTTTGCCTCAAAGCAGTATCTTCCCATTCGATTTTCATGTACTTTCTACTTTAATTGAAGAGTAAACCATTTAAAAAATAACCAAGTTCAGTTGGCCATACATAAACTAACTGTATTTTTTCGATTTATTTTATTTATTTATCATCATCATCATCATCTTGATTGATTGGTTCGTTATTTTAATTATCACTTGAAAAAGAATTGTCAATCTACCTAATAGATTGATGTGAACATAAATGACAAAAATATGCCAACATAATAAAAAAGAAAATAGCTTTTATGTGGCCTTCATCGATCGTTGAGAATTTTTTTAGCAAACTTAATTATTATAAAAGCAATGAAATAAATATAACTGCCTCTCCTCCGGCCACAAACCGGCCTTTCCTTGTAAAGACGTAATCTCTTACGTCGTTTCTATTTTCTAGGTTTCCAAAACCATATGCGCTGGTTGCAAGTTTGATTCTTCAATGAAAAGGTGTTAACATCAATCGTCAACTTGCAATTAAACATTACATCGGCATGATGTGGTATCACACCGAGAATCTCAACCTTACCGCCTACGAGCACAGTAGTGTTCAAATCGATCGATCCCTTCACAAACTCATCCACAAACCGGTTATCATCCATCAACTTTGTAATATTCAAATTCAACTTAGCTTTCATCCTGACTGTCCCTCGGGCAGGTGCTACACCGGGCGGTGCCTCGGCTTGGCCCACTAGCTGATCGTTGTAATATGCAGTGATGTTAGGATTCTTGAAATGCAAAGCGAGATAATTAGGGTTCTTCACGGATGCGTCGGTGACTGCTATCAAGTTAGTTGGAAGGAGAGATCCACTTGAGGAGGGATCTTCAACCGAAACCGAGTTTATCACCATGGTAGGGGTTCTGACCTTCAACACTGTTTTAAAAAGAACAAGCAAAACGACGGCAATGATGACAATCAAGGCTAAAAATAAAATGCAACATTTGCGGCCCCTTGTGCATTTCCTTGATGGATGATAGTCCATGGCTAATTTGTTTAATGGAGAAGTTGCAATTGAAAAAAGGGACTTGAATGAATGATTTTGTGCAGGTTATGGTGATGTTTATATATAGCTAGGAATAGCTTTTGTTATGCTTAATTCATTTTCTTTTCTTTTTTCTTTAATTTCTTTTCTTTGGAAGATACTAAACCAAAACAGTTCCCAAAATAGTGTTAATCAGTTCCTAAATTAACATTTCTTTTTTTTATGATATTCACCTGATCATAGCGGTTTGAAAGACGTAATCAGTCATGTAAATAGATGAAGACTTGGTTATTTTACTATTAATAATCATGATTTTGATGAGATTGTTAGTTATGAAAAGACTGCAAAATAACAATAAAACCAAATATGTTTTGTTTTCAAGTTGAAATGCCCTTTTGCTGTTAAAACTGTCCTAAATATATCTCAGGTTTGCAACAAACAAGGAACCATTGACAAAAAAAAAAAAAAAAACCACTTCAATTTTCTCAAGAAAATAAAATAAATAAATAAATAAACCACTTCAAAACAGAAAAATAAAGCACTGAAATAGTTAAGTTCTGGTATTTTTCTATCCGATAGTTTCCTTCCTTCCTCTGACCAATTTCTATAACATATATGATATATCTCTGATCTCTCATTGTTCAAAAAAACGTCTCTTATCTCTCGTTTTATTTTCTTCATCAAAACAAAATAAATAAAAAATGAATCCTTTTTTATATTTTTTAGCGGAGACCCATTTCGTTTTAGGAGTTGCTTGATTTACAAAGTTAACATTATTTGATGATTAGGCACATGGGCCTTGGGCCTTGGGCCTTGGGCCTGGGCTTCAAATATCATTAATTGAGTTTTACAGGATGATCCAAAAAATATTTATTTTCCATGTCAACCAACCGTACGTAATAAAATAAATGAATATGTATTAAATAAACTTGATAGTTCCATATGCAAAGATAGCATAAAAATAACCAATCATAATATTTAATACGCAATACTATATAAGTTTATTGGACACTAAGTTCAATATCTACATTATATGATATCACATTAAATTCTCATTCGCCATTATAGAAAGAAAGATATGTGTCTGCATGGCATATTGAGTAATTAACATTCAACTTATAGCAGCAGTGTTACTTTCATGGGATGAGAATGAATATTTATCATGTTAAGCATAATAGAATAAGGATAATCATTTGCTCATATTTCAGTAATTTGAGCTGATATTTGAATAGCATTTGGTTAAATGTCATTTTGAAAATTCCATGGAATATTTAGGTGGATGTGTGCAATTTAGCAGACAGAGCTATCTAAATATCTCTAAAAAGATGAGAGTGAATGAAATTAACAGTTAAATCACCAATCCAAAAAAGCTACTAACTCTATTTTTTATTTAGTGAAATAGCTAGAATTAGCTCGCTAACTCAATGATTTGGAATAATTGTTTGTCACTTCAAAAGTTCAAATGTATAATAACAATTCGAAACTATTGCTAATTAATTTGAAGGGTGAAGTTATGATGCATGCGCATGCACCATACTTGCGCATCTAGACCCTCTAATGTGCATCAAAATTTGTTGTGTACGGATCTCCATGAATCTCAATACGCATCAGATAGTCCAGATGCACAAGTACAGTGCATGCCCAAGCATTATAATTTTCCTCTAATTTGAATTGGTACTATTCTAATCTCATCCAAATAGATCAAATCAATATGAAATTTCTTTATTCTTTACCTTTTGCTTTTGTAGAACTTGGTTCTGTGGAATTTAATGTCTTTTGAATGATCAGTTCATTTGTGGACCTAAGCACCGTTTGATCTTCCATATTTTCTCATTTAGAAAATTTGTTTAATTGGTATCAAACGTGAGAAACGATCACGAAAGAAGATAGTTTTGTTAATTATTTTGTTTAATGAACGATTAAATTTTTTTATTTCATTAACTGTTTCGTTAAAGAAAATATACGAAACGGCTGAGACGAATCAAGATGATTGGACTCCTTCCCTTCAGTCTTCAACCATCTCATCTCTCATCACACTAAAGCAAATCAGAAATCAGTGACGAACTATTCTAATCAAAATCAAATCTTTCATCTTCCTTTTCGAACAATCCTTCATCTCCCCTCTCATCGCCTTCTCTCAGCATAGGCTTTTTTATCTGAAATTAAAATAATTCTAACAATACACAATCACAAACGAAACTACGAAACAAACGATCATAAAACAATAATTGTTTCGTTATTTAAACGAACAAATTTTTTTGATCATAATTGTTTCATTCGCCATGAAACAAAACAAAAAAATTAAACGAACATATTAAAAATGATATGCATTCTTACTATGCAGAAATAGAGATTTGTCAAAATGTCACTACAAAATACAAATTTTGTCAAAATGCCACTAAAAAAAGTCAAAATATCACTATCGGTCATTTTTTGTATAGAATCCAAGTGCCTATGATGATATTTTGCTAATTCTTTATTAGTGATATTTTGACGATTTTCAAATTTTATAGTAATATAAAACTAACTTTCTCATACGGAATTGCAGAAACCTTTCTATTTTTTTGTTTGGATCGCGGAGAGAAAAATCCATTGCAGATGCGATATGATAAATTGTAATTCTCTTCTTTACCTATAGCCCTTCAAGATTTTAAAGAATTGCAATTTAAACATTTCTATTTAACTTAAGCTTTACATCTTTACCAATTTCATAATTGAATTTAAAATAAGTTTACCACAATATTTCAAAATATTATTGGATTGTTACATATTATTTATTTATTTTCATATTTTCATATCTCACCTAATTGTTTATTGGTGCTTTGTATCATATATTTCAATATGCAAAATTTCTAATCTTCTAAATTAATCAACATAATTCACACGAATTGTGTGAAATCTAAATGAAAATTTTCAGAAATTTAATCTACGAAAACCTACAAAATATAATTGCTAATCCACTATATTTTGTTTTAAAATTGTTTGTTATTAATTTAGATATATATATATATATATATAACTTTAAAATATAATAATATCACATTTATAAATATTACAAATGGTTTGCAAAAATAATCATAATATTTCTAATATTCTGGACTGTTATACTAAGATTATTTTAATGCAATTTTATTTGTAATTTTCAAATTAATTTGTATGAAATGCATAAAATTATAAAACTGTAAATTTAACCACATATATATATAAAAATAATCTATGAATGATTAATTGAGCAAGCATTGAGCTCAAAATTGCTACATCATTGAGCAACGGAGGAGCCCTCACCTCTGCTTATGGTAAAAAAAAATTTGACGGATTCGTTATCTATGACAGGAGTGCACCGGCACTGGCGGATCCACCCTTTATCAGGGTAGGGCAAGTGCTCTATCTGAATTTTGTAATTATGCATATGCTCAATAACATCTAATAGTAGTGTTCTATTCTGGAATCAAATTGTGTCTGACCCTGAATCATATACTTATTATGTTTTGCGTCAAAAGAAAAGTAGATCTCTTATTATTATTATTATTATTATTATTATTATTATTATTATTATTATTATTATTATTATTATTATTATTATTATTATTATTATTAATATTATTATCATTATTATTATTATTATTATTATTATTATTATTATTATTATTATTATTATTGTTATTATTTTTATGATTTTTTATCTCATACTTGAACGAACAAGGAGAGGGTAGAACAAATTAACAGACATTCAATAGAAAATAAAGAGATTCAAGAGAGTTCTGCGAAATAGGCTTTTTGTGAGTTTCGAAAGTTTCCATAATTTCTCTTTTATTTAGTTTGATTATTCCTTTTGCAAAGTTTGCTCTACCCTGGATTTTGCAATTCTGCATATGCTCAATAACATCTAATAGTTGTGCCCTATCTTGGAACCAAATTGTGTCTGACCTCGGATCTTGTACTTGTTGTGTTTTGCGTCAAAAGAAAAGTGGATCTCTCATTTTTTTTGTTTTTTATATCATACTTGAACGAACAAGGAGAGGGTAGAACAAATTAACAGACATTCAATATAAAATAAAAATATTCAAGAGAGTTATGCGAACTAGGCTTTTTGTGGACTTCGAAAGTTTCCATAATTGCTCTTTTATTTAGTTTGATTATTCTTTTTGCAGAGTTGACATGATCTAATACAAAATATAGAGTCTTAGAATAATTCGTCGTGCTACACTTGTGGCATTAAATGGAAGCCTATATAGTTGTAAAAGGCTAAAAATGTAAATGAGAAACAATTATGTTATATTGTCAACTTAATTGAACGCATTTTTATTAGTGATATATCAAAATTTTATTTGCATTAGTCCTACACTCGTAAACTTTTGTTTATTACATCCAATTACCGTTAAATTCAAAGCCTTGTTGTCATCTAAATCTGAATTTTGCTAGTTGTTCACCATGTCAGATCTATATCGAATCTGAAAGTAAAAATCAAGACATAATTTATATATACTCTTCTAAAATTTCGAAATTACATACAAGCTATATGTTACAATAAATTTTCACAAATTAAGTTCATTGTGTGTATTTTGAAGTGCATATGATATTATACGTTAAGAAGAACAAATATGTAATTTTACATTTTATAGGAGTATATTTTGAAATTTTATCATTATTTAAAGGTGTAAAGTTTTTTTCAAATTAACAAAAATGATTGGCACTAACTGCCCATGATATACCAACATATTACATTCTTGTACCCTTTTAGAAGTGCACGTAAATATAATTTATCATTATATATATATATGATAACTATTTTAATGTACTTATACTTTTCTTCTTTTCCTCCGTTCTTTGTCTTTAATTATTTACAAATTTCAGAAAATCTGCACAATTAACCGAGAAAATATATCATATCATGTAGGATCCCAATATCTTATTCGCGGATTTGGTTCCTTATGATCTAGGTTAAGACCACCTCTATCTCAATACAATCCAAATGAGAAAGATTGTTTGCGTCAGATTTATCTAGGTAAAGGTTCTTGTCAACCTAGCAACCATAATTTTCTCCAAAGATATATAAGTGGTAAAATTATAATTTTTTCCGCAGAAGTCAGCTCGATTTATCATCGACTTGATTTATTTTGTAGGTGTTATAAATATTTATCACGTTTGCTTTTTTAATATGTAAAAATACAATTTTTCATATTTTGGTTGAAGTTTATATTTTTTTATTCCGGAGAAGGGGAGCCTTAGCGAAACAATAAAGTTGTCGTCTTGAAATCAGTAGGTCAAGAGTTCGACTCGTGGAAATAGTCTCTTGTAAAAATGCAGGAAAAAGACTGCGTACAAAGATTCCAAAATGACCTCATGCATCAAGCTATCATTTATATGTAATTGTGTCCTACCTTGATCAAAATCATGTATCTGTCACTGTGCATCGGGTTATTCAAAGAGTCGTGAGAGATGAGAGCTGGTTATTCAAAGTGACAAGATCACAAATGAAACTCTCAAGATGCAATCCATAAAAAAATATGAGGAAAATAACAGCTCAGAAAATTAAGTTTGAGGGAGAGATTTGTTAGATATAAACTAAAAATTAAATTAGTAGAATAGTCAAAATATATTAGCAAATATATTTAAAATACACCAGACGAAATTCATTGTTTAGATTTTCAACTAAAATATCGGATTGCAAAATATGTATTCTAGATATATGCAAGATTTGATGATAGTTATTAGAATGTGTTATCTACAAGGGATCATCTAAAGAGACTATATAAAGATAATGACTTCATATATGTCATGTATGAATTAGTAATAAAATTATAAGAAAAGTAATAAATAGAATAGTTTTATATTATTTTTTAGAATATTTTCTAAAAATATATTTTCCACAAAGCACACAAATGTTCAGACATACGTCTAAATAATAAAAACACGTCACGCAACGCGAGAAATACATATAATTATATAAGAGCATCTATATTGGTAATTGTTTTACAATTGTTTATTTCGATATGACAATTGTTATTTTAATTGCTGGATTGCAGATAAATTGTTAATTAAGTAAATTTACTTATTAATCAATTGTTGCAAAACTGACACGCTGGAAAAACAATTGGACCATTTTTTCTCAATTCTTTTTACTCAAATGCATAGAATTGCTGGGATGGATTGTTAACAATTTATAATCTCTTTAATTGCTAGAAATGATGACGTGATTGTTTAGTAATTAAATTGAATTGCTCTAATGGAGATGCTCTAAGCATTCTACATGTTTCGAAATTTTGCGTGATGTATTGAGAATCAGTATCAACTGTTACTTCAAATAGAAATAACAGAATTCTGTTAGCCTAGTCGAGTCTGTTAGATTCGAGACTAACAGATGCGATTTTTTCGAAAAGAGAAAAAATAATTTGAATCGTTCGTGATTAATCCGTCGTTGTCGAGAAAAAACAAAATCATATTTTTCCTTCGAAATAATAGCATATTCAAACTAGGTGTATTGAATTGACGTGATTTTTGTAATTTTCTGTTGAGGTGTATATTGGTTAGGGAATTGAAAACGAGTTGGGCCGGGCCAGGTCGAACCCGCCTGGTCAACAGGTTGGCCGAGCCGACATGTTTGACGGGCTGGGTTTGGACATGCCAAAAAAATTTAAACCGACGGCAACCCAACTAAGGACTAAGTAGGGCTGCAAGAAATATTCGTAGTTCGTAATTCGTTCGAGTTCGATTTGAGAAAAGTTCGAAATTAGTTCGTTCGATTTCAGTTCGAAATTAATTTCAAATATAATCAAACTAGTTCGAAATGATTTGGATCAAAGTCGAACTAGGGTCGGTTTGTTCGAAAATATTCGTGAACTAAAACAGTTCGAATCTTGAGAGATTTGAACCGTCAAATGATATCGAGACTATTGATATACATATAGTCTGTGCTACGAGTTCGTTCGAATTAGTATCAAATCAAACTCAAACTTGACATAGTTTGTTCGAATGTTGTTTGCAGATTATATAGTTCGAATGTTATTGATATTTTTCTCTCTCTTTCTCAACTACTTTATCTATTTCATCTTCATTTTCATTAGAGATAGTTCATGTATCTTTAATGCCAGCATCCTCATCTTCATTCAGATATTCTCTAGTTAGTTCACATGCACTATCTCTATTGCCAACATCCTACTCTTTATTCTCTTTAATTAGATAATACTCTTTATCTTCGTCATCTGCTTTTACTACTTTTCGGCTGAGCAGCGAAAAATATGTAGTTCGTAATTAGTTCGAGTTCGATTCTAATCAGTATCAAATCAATCTCAAACTTCACATAGTTCATTCGAAACTTGTTCTATTTCAAACCAGACTAGTTCAAAATTAATTTCAAATCAAACTCAAACACAAGCTACTTCTTTCGAGTTCGATTCGTTTGCAGCCCTAGGACTAAGGCCCATGGTTAGCGGATCGCCGGGTTCGGGCCAGGTTAGGGGTCCGGCCCGGGTTCGATTTCGCTTAGTCGGGTTTTTTCCTCCTTTTTTCCTTTTTTATTATTTATTTATTTTTTAATTAATTTTAATTTTTTAAATTTAACAGGTTATTTCCGGGTTTGCATGAATTTTGCACGGATTTTGTACGATTTTTCGCGAGTTTAGATGGATTTAGACGGTTAGACGAATTATAACAAGTTAGACGGATTTTGCACGAATAAGTTTGCATGAATTTTGCATGAGTTAATGGTGAATTATGACAAGTTAGACGGATCAAAGTTCGAATCAGATCAAATTTAACAAGATTTTTTTTTTTCAAGAAAGATCGTCGCTGCCTCTCTTTGGCACCTGATTTTTATTTAACGGATCCGAAGTAATTTGCTCTCGAATAGAACTTCATCGAATTGCAAGTTCAGATTTTGCAGGCCGGATGAAACGCGTACTAATTTTGTCAAATGATCGATCTTAATAGTTCAAATATTACAGAATACGGGTTCATGTCTTCTTCGGAAAAGACGCAAGTACGGAAGTGTGTTGTCTTCTGAAAAGCATTTCCCCACAGAACCACTGAACGAAAGAAGCCAGAAAATAAAAAGTGCATTGCACATTTGCACAGACACTCAAAAAGTAAAAAGTTACTCTGCTCCCAAGAGAATCCCTATCTGCTGCTCTTTTTGAGTGAGAACAGGATCATGCTCCCTTTATCTTAACCGTACGATCTAAAACGGATCGTGTAGATTAGAAGTGCAGGGGATATCTTATAAAATCTCAGATCAAAATTTTCAACTGTCTGAATGGCAAAAAGAGAGCAAAAGCAGCAGATATGGTTCCCTCCCAAGAACTCTCACACATGTCGGGTTTTTTTTAAAAAGAAAAATTGTCGTGCATTTTTGTAAAATGGGACCAAATTTTAGAGTGCCCATCTTTAAGACAAGCAGAGATCGAATTTTTGAGTATCGGTCCTTATATTTTCATTATATACACCATAATTGTAGAATTAATAAAAGGACCGATACTCTAAGATTCGATTCTTTTTTTTTTTTTAAAGTTCGGTCCTTAATTTATGACGATATGTATTTAAAATCTTGACACCGACTGTCAAGTATCAAAAAATACATCCTAAAATACTGCCAACAAAAATATGCAATCACAAAAAAAAATGCGCATATAGAATACGAAAGGCATGTAAGAGAATAAATACATGTAGTGTACTGTATTTAGTCAACTTCGTAGCTAAATAATTTATCCCTACTTCTAAAACCATTTCTCTTCTGATTATCTCCTACCAAGATCTCTCCATTAGAGCTCTGAATATGTCCTACCACGATCTCTCCAAAATTTTCTCCTCTCACAGCCAAACATGTTGCCAGCAAGTTTGGTTTCTCAGTGAAAGCTTCGACACGTTAACCGTCAGCGAGCAATTCATCATCACATCGACATGGTGTCGTACCGTTC